>CAUYPK010082760.1:0-10170 GCA_963574355.1 Loris lydekkerianus
TCTCTTGGCATGTCTGGAAAATTCTCCTTCACAATCTCATGGAGAAGAGACTCTGTGCCTTGTGAAGCCACTTCATCGCTTTTGGGGATCCCTTTAAGATGAATATTGGTTTTCTTTGAATTATCCCAGAGCTCTCTGAGAAAGTGGTCTGTTTGCCCTCCATTTCTCTTCCTCTTTGAGAGTTTGGGAGAGTTCGAAAGCTTTGTCTTCAATGTCAGAAATCCTTTCTTCTGCTTGCTCCATTCTGTTACTGAGGGATTCTACTATGTTTCTCAGATCTTTGAAGGCTGCAACTTCTTGTCTCAATATGTCAAAATCTTTGGTCATTTGGTCTTTGAATTCGCTGAATTCTTGAGATATCTTTTGCGTTACTGCTTGGAATTGTAATTCGATCTTATTTGCTACCCAGACTCTGAATTTGATTTCTGACATCTCAGCTATTTATTTGTGCATGGGATCTTGTGCTGTGTCTGCTCCATTGATCCTTGGGGGAGTTGATCTACTCTGACTATTCATATTGCCAGAGTTTTTCTGTTGGTTTCACCTCATGATTGTTTTTCACCGTGGCCTCTGGCCATCCTCAGAGTTCGGGAGGTGTCTCTCCAAGTTGAGACCCCAGCGGGATCACTCTATTGTTGCTGGATCTTTGTAGGAAGTGACCCTGTGTAGTTCCTCTGGGGCTGCCCCAGCCAGGGAGTTCTGGTTGTGGAAGCAGCTCCGGAGTGTGACACACCCGGATCCAGCAGAGCGAGAGGTGGTGTGCACGGTTCTTGGAGTGCCTGGCGCCCAGTGACTTTGGCACAGAGAGCCCAAGGCTCCAGCAGTGTCTGAGGGAGGGCTCGGAGGGCACATGGCTACCAGAGTCCCTGGCCAGATGAGCAGGCTGGTGTGGCGGCAGGGAGGGTACAGGAGGGAGGATGCAGGGTTGCGTGGCTCCTGAAGTTCCTGGTCAGGGCATGCGGAGGCCTGGTGGGCATGGATCTCGGTTCGGGGGTCACGGCACAGCTGTTATGGAGGTCCGGGCGGCGCCAAGCCCAGGAGTTTGAGGTTGTTATGAGCTGTGATGCCACGGCAGTCTACCCAGGGCCACAGCCTGAGCCTCCAGTGTGCCAAAACCGGTCGCACTCTGCCCGTGAGGGTTAAGGCTGTAAGGCAGCTCAGTCCCTGCCTTTAGGCTGCTCAGTCACTAGGTTACTAGCTCCCGCCCGATCCTTGCTCTGCGACCCTGAGGGCGGAGCTTGCTGGGGTAGTTCTCTCACAATGGCTCCCTGCGGCCCACAGCCGAACACTATTAGCTCTGTCCAGCGCAGCAGCTCAGTCTGGGGCCTTAGACAATGCCCAAAGTTCTCCGCACTTGTGCTCAAGCTCTCCCCAAAGGCAGTTCAACTGAATGCCAAGTCCAAAACACCAAAATAGTTCACAGGTAAGGGCTTTCTGGTTTGCAGTCTCACTGCTGCTTGTACTTATGGTTGTAGGTGGGATTAGGTCGATCGGATATATACAACCACTTGCCATTTTTCCACCTTTTTTGTCCTCCTCTTGGGGTCCAGAAGTCCCTTGCTGACTCCCTGTATTTTCAAAGGGATGATTATAGGCAGATCCCACCAGCCAGAGATGCCTGGAGTCTTATCTCCCCAGACTCACCGTGCCCAGCTGCAGGGAAGCTGTTACTTGGCCGCCATCTTGGATTGTCTCTCCTTCCTGATCCGTTCTGTTTTCAAAATGCTTGAAATTGGAAAGCATTGGAATGCTTTGGAATTATTGTTCCCAAAATTCCATACACATTTTAGTATAATCTTATCTGTCTCTACCAAAATTCTTGCTGGGATTTTGATAGGGATTGAGTTAAACTTATATGACAATTTGGAGAAAACAGGCATTTTTACCATTTTGAGTTTTCCAGTCCATGAAGACAATATATTTCTTCATTTATTCAGATCTTTGATTTTTTTCATCAGCATTTTATAGTTTTCAGCATACAAGTTTTAAGCATGTTTCCTTAAATTTACACCTAGTATTTTATTCTAGATTTATTGTAAATTGTGTTGTAAATTTATTATAAATTGTGTTTCTATCAGTGTCTCCATGGTCATTGCTAGTAGGTAGAAATAAAAATGATTTAAAAATGTCTATCTTGGTCTGGCACAATGGCTCACGCCTGTAATCCTAGCACCCTGGGAGGCCGAGGTGGGAGGATGGCTTGAGGTCAAGAGTTTGAGACCAGCCTGAGCAAGAGGGAGACCTTGTCTCAAAAAAAGAAAATTTTTATGTTAAAAGGAGTGGTAGCTCACTCCTACAAATGCAGCTCTTTGGGAGGCTGAGGCTGGAAGATCACTTTTGCTTTAAGAGTTCAAGCCTGCAGTAAGGTATGATCTCATCACTGCTCTCCAGCTTGGCTGACAAAGTGAGACTGTGTCTCAAAAAAACCTCAAAACTGTTATGTCCTGAGCCTATGTTGAGCTCACTTAATTAGTTCTAAGAGTTTTATTGATAGATTCCTTGAGCTATTTTATGTACTTAATCATATCATTTATAAATAGAGATAGTTTTATTACTTTGTTTCAGATAAAAATGCCTTTCCCCCCCTTGCCTTATTGCATTGGCTAGTACTTCCAGAAGTATGGTGAGTAACAGTGGTGAGAAGGTCCTGGCCTTGATCTTAGGAGGAAAGGATTCATTCTTATGTAACACTAGCTGTGGGTTGTTTGTAGATCTGCTCATTGAGTTGAGGCAATTCCCCTTTATTCCTATTTTTCTGAGAGGGTTATTTATTTATTTATTTATTTTGAGACAGAGTGTCACTTTATTGCCCTGGGTAGAGCACCGTGGCGTCACAGCTCACAGCAACCTCCAACTCCTGGGCTTAGGTGATTCTCTCGCCTCAGCCTCCCGAGTAGTTGGGATTACAGGTGCTTGCCACAACCCTGGCTATGAGAGAATTTTTTTTTTTTTTTTAAAACATGAATAGGTATTGAATTTTGTCAGATGTTTTTTCTGCATTACTTGATATGATGATATGATTTTTCTTTTTTTTTAATTGAGACAGAGTCTCACTTTGTCACCCTTGGTAGAGTGCTATGGTGTCATAGCTCACAGCAACCTTCAAGTCCTGGGCTTAAGTGATTGTCCCCTGAGTAGCTAGGACTGTAGGCACCAGCTACGATGCTCATCTATTTTTAGAGACAAGGTCTTACTCTGGCTCAGGCTGGTCTTGAACCTGTAAACTCAGGCAATCCACCCACCTCAGCCTCCCAAGTGCTGGGATTATAGGCGTGAGCCACTGCATCCAGCCATATCAATATGATTTTTCTCCTTAAATTATATTTTTTATTTTGCAGTTTTTGGCCAGGGCTGGGTTTGAACCTGCCACCTCTGGCATATGGGGCCAGTGCCCTACTCCTTTGAGCCACAGGCGCTACCCTCCGTAGATTCTTAATGTGGTGGATTACATTAATTTGTGTTTGAATATTGAACCAGACTTGCAGTGTGGAATAAATACCACTTAATTATAATGCATAATTATTTTTATATATTGCTGAATTATATTTACCAATTATTTATTTAATTATTTTGAGACAGTCTCACTTTGCTGCCCTTGGTAGAGTGCTGTGTCGTCATAGCTCAACCTCAAACTCTTGGGCTCAAGTGAGTCTCTTCTTTCAGCCTCCCAAGAAGCTGGAATTATTGCCATAACTCCTGGCTATTTTTAGAGATGGGGTCTCACTCTTGCTCAGGCTCGTCTTAAACCTATAAGCTCAGGCAATCCACTTGCCTTGGCCTCCCAGAGTGCTGGGATTACAGGTGTGCGCCACCATGCCCAACTTCTAAAGGTTATTCTAGATCACAGAAAGCTTGGCTTACTGTGTTCTGACCTGATTCATCTACAGGGGCCGTGTAAGAAGTGGTGATTAACACCCACAAGCCTTCTTGTTAGCTTTATGCAGTGACCGAGGCCAGAAAACTAACTTCTGTCTGGAGATGTCACTGTAAGGAATGTAGGATTGGGGGCAGCACCTGTGGCTCAAAGGAGTAGGGCGCCGGCCCCATATGCCAGAGGTGGTGGTTCAAACCCAGCCCCGGCCAAAAACTGCAAAAAAAACCAAAAAAAAGGCATGTAGGATGGAGCCTATGGTATGCCTGAGATTTTTAAAAATTCTCTTACTTGCTCTTCTACTCATAGACCAGGAAACTAACTGAACCAAATCCATCTTCCTCAGGCTCAAGTTTCCATCTTTGGGAGGAACACAGTGTCTGCCCCGGTTCTTGGCTTGCAGGGAAGTATTTTCCTGTGCGTTAGGCTGAGACCTGGGAGGCCAGAATACAGGTGCCCAGCAGTGTGGGTCTGAGGGCCTGTGGACATCAGTTCAACACAGGCTACAACACTTGTTCCTTAATGGTGGCGTGTGGTGCCAAACCCCATGAAATTTATTCTCAAATATGCAGCAACGTAAGCCTTGGTTACACAATCAATTTGTGCAATTGGTGAAAACAGGACTGATTTCTATTATTAAAAGATGTACGTAAATTACTAGATTTTCATTAAAAGTAAAGGTCAGTAAAAACTGTCTTTCCTGAATACTGAAGTGAGAAGAATACCATTTAAAGAGCATTCTGTTTGTGAGAGGATAGTCTACTAAATTAAAGGTGAGGGACAGATCAAGAAGAAAAGGGCTTTATTTCATTCCTGCCATAAACTAGAACATTAAAAACCACTAACTCCCTCCTCCTCACCCCTCTGGGCTTTCAACTGATAGATACAAGAGGTGTTCCCAGCCAAACTCTAGACTGGGGCATAAAAGGGGGCACAGTGGTTGTATCTGAGGCCAAGTTTCCACCCAGTATGACCCAACAATTGTTTACACATGGTGGGAGTGAACTACTAAGTTGATGCATAGAACTTTCTTGCTGTTTAAAGAGAAATATATGAAGAAAGAGGGAGGATGGAATGAACTCCATGTTGGGTTGAAATGAGAGGTTACAGGTCTCAGCAGGAACTCAAGGTTTGTTATGAAATACCCTTGCATGCCCTGTATTCTGGCATAGGAGGTCTCAGCCTCACACACAGGAAGACACTTCTTTGCAAGCCGAGAACCGTGGCAGACACTGGGGTCCTCCGGAGGATGGAAACTTGCTCAGGCGTGAGTCCTCACTGCAGGTGAGGGAGCCTGAGGATGTGGGTCTAGTTCAATTTCCTTAACAAAAAAGACATGGAGGCTGTATGCGGTGTCTTGTCTGTAAATCCTAGCACTTTGGGATGTTGAGGATGGTCTGAGACTAGAAATTCAAGAGCAGCCAAGGCAGTGGAGAAACCCTGTCTATACAAATAAATAAATAAATAAAATAAAAGGTGGTACATCCGTTCATCTTGTGCTGTGTGCTAGTCCACTGGGGATGCCTCACTTTATTTATCATTTTACTGTTCTTGGATTTTTTTAAAACTTATTTTTTATTAGATCATAACTGTGTACATTACTGCATTTATGGGGTACAATGTGCTGATTTCATATGTAATTTGGAATGCTTACATCACACATTCACCTCGGTTATGTAATTGTTGTGTTAAGACATTTATCTTCTACTCTTAATTGTTCTTGGACTTTTGAGGTTTTTCCCCACTATGTTGCTTTGAACACTCACAGACATGGTGCCTGATCAGGCATCCTCAAACTTTTTTAAACAGGGGGCCAGTTCACTGTCCCTCAGACCGTTGGAGGGCCGGACTATAGTTTTTAAAAAAAAAGCTATGAACAAATTCCTATGCACACTGCACATATCTTATTTTGAAGTAAAAAACAAAAAACAAAAAAAAGGGAACAAATAAAATCACACCGCCTCATGTGTCCCGCAGGCCGCAGTTTGAGGACCCCTATACCTGATGAACAAGCACAGTCTCCAAGGCACACACCCAGGTGTCAGACGTGTCTAGGAACATACGTTGACTTTCCACTGTGGCGGCTGCATTTTCCCAAAATGGCCACAGCAAATTCTCTCCTACACATGCTCCTCTTAAGATGTGATTCTGACTCTTCTAACAAGAGACGGGATCTGTATTCCCACCATGTCTTGACTCTGGATAGGCTGTCACCGTGGCAGAAGTGGTGCTTACGACTTCCGAGGCCAGGACATGAAAAAGTGACACAGGACCTGCTGGTTCTCCTGAGACTCTTGCTCTTGGAACATGCCCACCACCCACAAGGAAGCCCCCAAGGCCCCAGCGCACAGCCTGAGTCAAGCTGCCTGCTCCATGAATGTGCTGGCCTGGAAGTGGGTCCTGTAGCCGCAGAGTGGTCTAGTATGTCTGCTGAGTCCTGCCCCAGGAGCAGATCCATGAGCAGAAGGAATGACTGTTGTTTCGTGCTACAAAGCTTTCGAGTGGCTTGTCACCCAGCAGCAAATGGACCCACATGTTCACCTTACTGGGCAGTGCCACGCGGACACGTTGCTCACCGAGGTGACTGTATTTTTGACGTTCTGGCTGGCAGGCTGTGCGCTTCAGTTGCTTTTCTTTGCCATCACTGAGTGTTGTCAGACTTTGACATTTGTGCCTATTTGGTGTGGTTTTAGTTTATGTTTCCAAAATTACTGGGGAGGTTATTGATCCCTTCCACGTTCTTCTCTGCGAGGAGCCTGTCATGACAGATTTCTTTGCTGATTGTGGGTTTTGCCCATAATTCTATTGCCCATAATCCATTGCCTCTAATGGATCTGAAAGGGTTCTTTATAAATTCTGAGCATTACTCATTTGCAAAGTTTATATGTTACAAATTACCTTCTACTCTTGGTTCTTCATTCTCTTTATGGTGTTTTTTTTTTTTTTTTTTTTTTATGAGACAGTATCTCACAGTAACCCTGGGGTAGAGTGCCCTGGAGTCACAGCTCACAGTAACCTCAAACTCTTGGGCTCAAGCAATTCTCTTGTCTCAGCCTCCCAAGTAGCTAGGACTATAGATGCCTGCCACAACCTGCAGCTATTTTTTAGAGACAGGGTCTTGCTCTTGCTTAGGCTTGTCTCAAACCTGTGAGCTCAGGAAATCCATCCACCTTGGCCTCCCAGAGTGCTGGGATTACAGGTGTGAGCCGCTGGGCCCCGCCCTCTTTATGGTGTCTCCTGAGGAACAAAGATGTGATACATCCTTTCTATCCTTTTATTTTTAATATGTGTTATTTTTCAGGTGTATTTCTTTTAACAATATTTATATTCTAATCAGAGAGGCTGTCTTTTAATAGATGAATTTAATTCAGTTACATTTCTCTGATTACTCAAATGTTTGAACTTGGTTCTGCCAACTCATATTATGTTCCTTATCATTCCTGTTTATAGTTGGCGCTGTCAATTTTTTTTCATTTCACTATTTCCTCAGCTGTTTTGAAAGTTGTAAGTCCCACTTTCATCTTTCTAGTGGAAACTTTCTGATATTTTAACACTTGAAACCTTTTTTTGGTATTGATTCTATTCTTTTTTTTTTTTTTTTTTTTGAGACAAACTCTCACTTTTTTGCCTTTGCAGAGTGCCCCGGTGTCATAGCTCACAGGAACCTCAAACTCTTGGGCTGAAGTGGTCCTCCTGCCTCAGCCTTCCAAGTAGCTGGGATCACAGGTGCCCACTACAATGTGCAGATATTTTTAGAGATGGGCTCTTGCTCTTGCTCAGGTTGCTAGTCTCACTTGGTCACCTTTGGTAGAGTGCCGTGGCATCTTAACTCACAGCAGCCTCAAATTCTTGGGCTCAAGTGATTCTCTTGCTTCAGCCTCCCAGGTAGCTGGGAGTACGGGTGGCCACCACTGTGCCTGGCTATTTTTTAGAGACGGAGTCTCGCTCTTGCTCAGGTTGGTCTTGAACTGGTAAACTCCGGCAATCCACCCACCTCAGTCTCCCAAGTGCTGGGATTACAGGTGTGAGTCACGGTGCCCGGCACTCAGGCTGGTTTTAAACTCCTGAGCTCAAGCAATCCACCCACCTCAGCCTCCCAGAGTGCTGGGATTACAGGTGTGAGCCATTGTGCCTGGCCCCATTTTGTTGATTCTAAACAAGAACTTTAGTTTCCTTTCACTTCATGCGGCCCCCTTGTCTTGGCACACGTAATGTTCATCTGGAATTTCTCTCAGGTTATTATCTGATTTTCTTTTAACAGTCCAATTTGGTTTCTTTGCTGGCGTGTGCTTCTTGTATTTGTTTTGTTAAGGTTTATATTTTAGAGAGTTTGTGCTGGTAAACTTGGATGTTTATAGGCCATAGAGACTCCTCTATTTTGTTGTCTCACTTGAATGCTAGTTTCATTGTGTATGAATTCTGGTTCAATTCTCTTAAAGTTTGCAGGCACAGTTTGATTAACTCTAATGAAGATCCTTCCTCTCTGCAGGCTTCTAAACTAGTCCCTTCATCCCTGGAATCCCAGAATGTGACTGACATGCCTAAGTGTGGGGCTTTTTTCTTCATTCCTGAGCATCATTTCCATTGTTCGAGAAGGCACTGTCCCGTTTCTTCTGTTCTGTGGAGAAGAATTTCATGTCTTTTCAACCTCTCTTTCATGAGACTGCCTTACTCTTGCTGTGTTGTGGAAGAGCCTCCAGCTTGTTGGTTTATGTCTGGCTCCTCCAAGGTGGAGGACAGAGGGGTATGGGCTCAGCTTGCTTGCCTTTGCTGTTGGCTGTCATGGTGCATTTGCAGAGCAGAGGGGACATTTGTGGCTCCTGGTCAGGGCTCTAGTGCTGGGCCTGTCTCACCATGGCTGAAGGGTAGGTCTGGAGGGAATATCAGCTTTAAGGTGGGAGCACGCTCAGGACCACTAGATAACCTTGGCTGTGGTCCTAGTCCAGCCTCCAATTTTTTACTTCACAAGACATACGTTGGGTGCAGGGGGCATGAATTCTGGCCTGCAAAAGACCCATGGGGCTGTGACTCCCACTGGAGACACACATGAACAAGGCTGTCCCAGTTCTGACAAGGCGTTTGGTGGGGCACCTGGCCTGGGCCTGCCCTACCCACCCACGTGGAGGAAGGTGTCACCAGCTCAGGAGGACCTGACTGTCCTGGGGCAGGCAGCGTCTCTTTCTGTGGGCCTGCCCACGCTGCTCTGGGTTCCTTCTTCAGCAATGTACTAAGCACAAATCCTTGAAGGAAACCAGGGAAACATCTAGGCCAGGTGTCCTCAAACTGCGGCCCGCGGGCCACATGAAGCGGTGTGAATTGTATTTGTTCCCGTTTTGTTTTTTTACTTCAAAATAAGATATGTGCAGTGTGCATAGGAATTTGTTCATATATATACATATTTTTAAACTATAGTCCGGCCCTGGAACAGTCTGAGAGACAGTGAATTTGCCCCCTGTTTAAAAAGTTTGAGGATGCCTGATCTAGGCTCTCATCTTAAAATGTTTTGGGACTCAGAGTGAAAACTGTAATTTGCCCCCTGTTTAAAAAGTTTGAGGATGCCTGATCTAGGCTCTCATCTTAAAATGTTTTGGGACTCAGAGTGAAAACTGTCCCGACGCCACTGAATTTCTGAGTTTAAACAAAAGGCCAAAGTGGAAGTAGTCTCCTGGTGAGTAACACTCAGGTCTCTGAATTCCTGCCATAGGGTCTCTTCTTAAAATCTTAGTATCTGTTCTACCTAGAGCCTGGGCAGGTGCTCAGGACCTAATCAACCCACACTAGGTGTACAATGCTGAAAAGAAGAGGCTTTAAGCTGGGGTGGACCTCAGACTGGGCTGCCCCTGTCCCCTTGGGCCTCCAGAAGCCCACACACAGGGCTGTGTCTGTCAGACAGGCACACGCAGTGGCTGCTTGGTTCTACCGAGCACTCCCCCCACACCACTCTTTCCCCTCCCCGCTGTAACCCAGTTGTGCCCCTATGAGGGCGGGGGGCCAACAGCACTCCAGGTTCCTCTGCCCGCTTCTGTCCTCCCTCATGGTCCTCCACTCACATACTCCCACTCCAGGTTTCCCTGCTGGCCACTCAGGCCCCCTCACTTGTGCCCAGACCCTCCTTCCTTAGGGTCCCCCACTCTGGACCACCCTCACCCATAGGGCTCCTCACTCCCAGTCACCTCTTCCCGAGGATCCCCATGCCCGTGCCCCCCCCCCCCCCGGGGCCACCCCCCCGGCCCCGCCCCGCCCCCCCGGCCCCGTCCCCGCCCCCCCGGGCCCGGCCCCACCGGGCCCCCCCCCCCCCG
>CAUYPK010082763.1:0-12416 GCA_963574355.1 Loris lydekkerianus
CATTCTACATTTACTAAGTTTCATATATACCCTTGTAAGATGCACCACAGGTGTAATCCCACAAATCACTCTCCCTCCGCCCACTTCCTCCCTCTCTCCCCTCCTTCCCCTCCCTTTCCCCCATCCCCTATTCTTAGGTTAAAACTGGGTTATAGCTTTCATGTGAAAGCCATAAATTAGTTTCATAGTAGGGCTGAGTACATTGGATACTTTTTCTTCCATTCTTGAGATACTTTACTAAGAAGAATATGTTCAAGCTCCATCCATGTAAACATGAAAGAGGTAAGGCTGCACAATATTCCATGGTGGACATATACCACAATGTATTAATCCATTCATGGATCGATGGGCACTTGGGCTTTTTCCATGACTAAGCAAATATGAATTGGGCTGCGATAAACATTCTGGTACAAATATCTTTGTTATGATGTGATCTTTGGTCTTCTGGGTATATGCCTAGTAGAGGAATTATAGGATTGAATGGCAGATCTATTTTTAGATCTCTAAGTGTTCTCCAAACATCTTTCCAAAAGGAATGTATTAATTTGCATTCCCTGCACATAATTTCAAAAGCACTAAGTTTGGTCTTAGATTGAGGCATAGCTAAGTTTAATTCTCATCAAAGCAATGGGAAGCAAGTCTATCTAGTTAGACTGAATTTTCTGACATAGTTTCACCACATGCCTTTTTAATGTCTGGTTTATTTTTTCCACTTTCAGGGAAGATTGAGGATGATAAGCAGCACGTAAATAAGAAATTCCTGCCAGGTATGGTAGCTCATGCCTGTAATCCTAGCACTTTAGGAGGCTGAGGCAGGAGAATTGCTTGAGCTCAGAGTTTAAGAATGAGATCTTATCTCTCTCTCTCTCTTTTTTTTTTTAGGCAGAGTCTCACTTTGTCACCCTGGGTAGAGTGCTGTGGTGTCTCAACTCACAGAAACCTCAAACTCTAGGGCTTAAGTGATTCTCTTGCCTCAGCCACCCAAGTAGCTGGGAGTATAGGCACCCATTATAACACCTGGCTATTTTTTTGGTTGTAGTTGTCATTGTTGTTTGGCAGGCCCTGGCCAGATTTGAACCTGCCAGCTCCAGAGTATATGGCTGGCAGAGACCTCCTCTCTTAAAAAACAGCAGGGCCTTGTGGCAGGTGCCTGTATTTGCACCTACTGAGGAAAGAGGATCACTTTAGCCCAAAAGTTTGAGGTTGCTATGAGCTATACCACCCTACCAAAGGTGACAAAGTAAGACTCTGTCTCAAAAAAAAAAAAGAAAAGAAAGAAAGAAAGAAATTCCTTAGCTGTTGTTAGAGCCTGAGTGACCTTTGAGGTGAACTTTTGGGAGTCCAGAGTGGTACAGTTTCTTTCAATAGCACCTTGCTATCTCAAAAGCCATTTCCATTCAAGTTGGAAAAGCTTCCAGCAACCCAGAAAAGTTGTCTATCAGAATTAGAAGGAATTTGTAACTTTTACATTTGGCCACAATAGTAAAGTCCAGCTGCCAGTCTTCTCCAGGGAACTGGCCTCATCTTTGGACAGGGATTTTTTTTTTTTTTTTTTTGGGGGGGGGGCGCGGGGGGTGGTGACTTGGCAAATCCCTGTGGGTTATTCTTGCACAAGGTACATGCCTCAGTTATTTGCTTTACCAGAGGATTTAGATGTCTTGCTATGGTCACTCCATTGCACTAAGTCTGTTACAGCATTTTTCCCCAGGTAAAGAGCTCGATGAAAGTTTATGAGAAAATTCCACACTAACTTGGAGGGAATATATGTCTTTTCTTCCCCTATCCACCATCCACTGGGTTCTAAAGTCATTCCCTGTCCCATTCATTTTCTTTCCTACTATCTGGAGGCTTCTCCTCTGTTCCTATTTCCAAAGGCTGTTGCACCAACACCAAAACGAACTCCTCACAGGATCCTATGTGCCCTCTTTTCCTCTTTGTCTGCCTTGTTATTTCCTTGCCTCTTTCCCCATCTTTTGACGTCCCCTACAATGTGGAAGAGCTACCTCTTTGGTCAGCTGCACTGCTTCTAATAGTCTATTGATGCCTGGTCTATATTTTATAGGTGTATTCCAAGCAGATAATAGTCGTCTTTCTCGCCAAGTCTGTCCATGGGCATGAAGGATTAGAAATGCATATTAAGGGCCAGGCGTGGTGGCTCTTGCCTCTAATCCTAACACTGTGGGAGGCCGAGGCAGGTGGATTACTTAAGCCCATGAGTTTCAGACCAGCCTGAACAAAAGTAAAACCCCATCTCTATTAAAAACAGAAAAACTGAGGCAAGAAGATCACTTGAGCTCAAGAGTTGAAGGTTGTTGTGAGCTACGGTGCCATGGCACTCTACCCAGGGCAACAGCTTGAGTCTCTGTCTCAAAAAAAGGAAAAAAAGATGGCACTGTCACATAACCAGCCTTCCTTTCCCTATTTATCATTGAACTACCAGGCCTGCCACAACACCTGGTTATTTTTTTGTTGCAGTTTGTTGCAGTTTAGAAGCCAGGTTCCAACCCACCACCTTCTGTATATGGGGCAGCGCCCCACCCACTGAGCCATAGGCACTGCCCAAGAAAAAGCTTTTCAAATGTTGAAACAGGCTCTCTTAAATGCTTCGGCCTTGGGAATACCTGATATAGAAAAACCTTGGTATTTTTTTTTTTCCTATATATGACTGAAAAAAGTGAAACGGCAGTGGGAGTGTTGGTTCAGTAACTGGGGAAAGAGCCACGACCAGTGGGATATCTATCAACAAAATCAGACTCAGCAGTGGCCGGCTGGCCACATTGTCTTAGGTAGAAGCAGCCGCTGCTATGTTAGTAGAGGAAGCTCAAAAACTGACCCATGTTTGAGCCTTGATAGTTCGAGCATCCCATTCCTTAGCTCCGCTTTTGATGAAACAGATAGGGAATCCTGATGTCAAGCATGAGGTCTACAAGACTGTAAATCCTGCTATTTTATTTCCAGGGAGTATGTGCTCAGATAATGAGGAAAATTTGAAACACGATTGTGAAGTACTAAAGGTAAATTTCTCTGGATGCCCTGATGACAACACAGATGACATTTGGTTTACTGTAGTCCCAGCTACTTGGGAGGCTGAGGCAAGAGGATCACTTGAGCCCAAGAGTTGGAGGTTGCTGTGAGTTATGATGCCACGGCACTCTACCAAGGGCAATAAAGTGAGACTGTCTCTAAAAAAAAAAAAAAAAGAAAGAAAGAAAGAAAGAAAAAGAAAAGAAAAGCTTTTTCATGTTCCACGACCCATGTCAGTCCTTCAACATCTTCCCCCATGGAAGGGCTTTGCAAATTCTCCATATGCAGGAATCCATATCCAGCAGAACCCTGTCATTCCTAGAAACTCCCTGAGTTGTTTCCGAATAGAGCTAATGAGGGAATAAATTATTCTGACTCTGTCCTGTGAGAGCCTCCCCTCACCAGCAGAAAGAACAAAGACCAAGTAAATAATTTTAGGTTTGCACAATTGAACTTTTTCCTTTGATACCTTAAATACTTCCTCCTTAAAAAAGTGTCATACCTGTTCAGTGTTCTCAACAAAAGACTCGTATAAGAGGCTACAAATCAGCAAATAATCCACATATTGGATAAGAATACTCAGAGGGGCTAAGTTTAATCCACTGAGTAGTTTACAAAGATTTCCAAAACTTCCAGGGCTCTCTCAAAACCCCTGTGGGTGCACTGTCCACATGCATGGGTAGCAGGCCCAGCATCAGGATCTGCCCATTCAAGGGCAAAATGTGGTTGGGGCTGTGGATGCAGAGGCATAGACAAGAAGGCATCCTTTAAGTCTAAAACTGAATAATATTGGGCTTCTGCACGAATTTGAGCTGTTAAAGTGTGAGGGCTGGGAACTCCTGGATGTAAGTTATTACTATCTCCTTGCCCTTAAGTCTTGGACCAATCTCCATTTCTTATTTGTTTTTTGTACAGCCAAAATGGGGGTGTTATGAGGAGAAGAACACTGTACTAACATTTCGATATATTTCAGTTCATGTATAATTGAAGCCAGGCCCCTAATCCCCTGGGGTGAGAGGCTGTACTGTGCCTTCTGCGGGCATCCCATCACAGGCCAATTGCGAATTCTAACCAGTTTCATGTTTTTTGCTCTGGTTGGAGCAACTGCCAACACCTCAGTGTCTGTATTAGCTAACTCTGGTGGTATGTCATTCACACTCAGGTTCTCTGTTTTCATTATCATAACAAAATCCTTTAGGAAAAAAAGTTAAAGCAGTTCCTAACTTAAATAGAAATTCCTACCTAGCTCAGTGCCCATAGCACTATGGTTATGGTGCCAGCCACGTACACTGAGGCTAGTGGGTTTGAACCCAGCCCGGGCCAGCTAAACAATGACAACAGCAACAAAAAATAGGCAGGCATTATAGTGGGCACCTGTAGTCCCAGCTACTTGGGAGGCTGAGGCAAGAGAATTGCTTGAGCCCAAGAGTTTGAGGTTACTGTGAGCTATGATGCCACAGCACTCTACCAAAGGTAACATAGTAAGACTCTGTCTCAAAAAAAAAAAAAAAAAAAAAAAAGAGAGAGAGAGAAAGAAAGAAAGAAAGAAGAAAAGAAAAGAAAAGAAAAGAAAATTCCTACCTAACTTTGGTGCTGGTGATTCAGGGATAATCAAAAACTGATGGGTAATCAACAGTCCTTCCCAACTACAAAGTAAAAGAGAAGTTACTGTGGAAATCCTGCGGATGGATTGCCCGCTGATCCCAACAGTCATGTGTAAGAAGGAGGACGGGTGACCACCAAAGGTTTTTAAGATCAAATAAGCTGTTCCTATATCCAACAAGAATGTGACAAGCTTACTAGCAATATCCAGGTGACTCATGGCTCCTCTTGATCTGCTTTGGTAATGGGAACAGCTGAAGAGCCTGGGCCCCAACAATCCAAAGGTGGGTATCTGATCACTGTTATGTCATTGGCCACTTTTGGGGATCATCACAGATCTGATGTCTCAGGGTACAACACTGGAAGTGGGTGCCATCCCTGTTAGGCCCTTTCTGGCAGCACTCTCTCCTCAGGTGACCCAGTTTCACACAGTTCTAATATGTCAGGTTGGAGGCTGGCCACTTTCCCTACTTGTCTCCTGTTGGGCCACAAATAATGGCTGCAAAAGCAGCCTCTTTTTTTGGCATCGCTTACCTGCCTTCTCCAGGTTGCGGTTGTTGAATGCCAATGTAGCCAGATTTAATAACTCATCTGAGTCGCTCTGAGGCCCCAGCACCTTACACTGAAGTTTCTTGCAGATGTCAGGGGCTGATGAATTAATGAAATGGGTATTGAGCACAGTTCTCCCCTCCACTGATTTGAGGTCCAAATTGGTATATTTCTGAATAGCCTTCACCAGTCTTCCTCTAAAAGCAACAGGATTTTCATCTTTGCCCTCAGTCAGTCCAACTAATTTGGAAAGATTTATTGGGTTTATTGGACTTCTCTCATACCTTCTATCAGGCAAACTATAGTCCCTAGATGCTCTGCCAGACTGGCAGTTCCACCCGAGGTCCTGGGTAGGAGCTGAACTTGTGCCATTGGCCAGGTTCTGGTGGTGGCAGACAGTGGCATGCAGTTGTCTGTCAGCCTTATGCCACTCAGCAGATATTGTGTGTTGCTTGTCATCTGCAGAACAACAACAGGACACTAAAATCATCAGATCTTTCCAAGTCAAATCAAAAAGGTTAATTAGATGCTAAAACTTCTATAAACTTCCCAGGGCCTACTGAAAAGCTTCCTAGCTCATCCTTGCAGGTCTTTAGATCTGCATGCTAATGGGGACATATACCCTCTTAACCTGCTGTTTTGAGAGGCCAAATCATCTGGAGAAAGTATAGTGGGGCAGAGACCTAGCCCAGGGACCTCCAGAGGGGCAGAAGGAGGAAAAGAAACCATGGGCCTTGACCACATGGCTGGTGTGGATTCCCCACCTCCTACTCCTGTTCATGTTTTCTTAGCTTCCCTCCTCCTACGGGGAAAGAGGAAATATGTCCTGTCACCTGTGGGTTTTCCTCTTCAGTTTGGCCCCCTCATTTTTGAATTTTTCTTTCCCTAACTGACGTATTTGAGGACTTAGAATATTTAGGATTTTCCCTCAAATACGTGAAAGCCTGCACATGTGGGACTTCTGACTATTTCCCCTTGTGCCTACAAAAGAGATCTAATTGTAAAATAGTGTCATAGTTCAGACTCCCATTTGTGGGCCAAATTTCCTCATGTGATACCCGATATTAGAGCCAAACAGTGTTACAGAAAAAGATGAGTTTGAACTTGTGAAGGCTGACAAATCCAAGAGTCTCAGATTCTTCAGTAGACACCCAGGGGGCTGTCCATGGGAATGGAGGTGGTCTGTCCCCTGTTCCTAGTGGGAAAGGAGGGGATGATATGATCTCACTAGAACCAGCATCCTGAGATCTCTTGGAGATCCTGTCCTTAACAGAGGGAGTGGGGCATTCCCTCCTCACTCTCATGCTTTCACAAGAGGAGGCCCCACCTGCATCTCCTCTGCCTGGCCCTCTCCAGGACCACAGTCGGAGCTCTTTGCATGGCTGAGGACACCCAAACTCCCCACTCATCTTCCTTGCCCACAACTTATGCCCCCTGATTTCTTGTAAACCTACAGTGGGATGGATACCTCTACTCTTAGCCTCATTATGTGTATCAGCCCTGTTCAGATACCATGCCTCTTCAGTGCAAATGGAAGATAAAACAGAGGAAGCAGCCTGATTTCATAATGGCAAAAAAAATTTTTTTTCTCTTAAGGGCTTCAAGGAAAACCTCCAATGTGTAAAGTTTATAACAAGTCCACTCTAGGCTCCTCCCAAGTTTGTCGTCAGTTTGTGGGCAAAGACTGAGATGGTGTACCAAACAGGAAACCACTACAGGAGAACTTAAGTAAAATCAAATAGGTCATGTGCATAGCGAGAGCAAAAGGGGACATTCATCGGAACAAGCAAGAGAACAAAGCTGAGAGGAATATGGCACTCCCTGAATCTTCCTAAAGAGGAGCAAGAATAACTAGTCTTCAAAGGCCATCTGCACCAAACAGAGGGCTCATTCTCTCACCTTTCAGGAGTAACACCTCAAGGGGGTTGTCAGGGTCCTGGGTTTGGGTGCCAAAAAGATGTTGGGGGTTTCCAAGAGATCCCTTTGCTGTCTTTAGTTCCTAAGGACCTCGTTTCTATACTCATTGGAACTAGAACATTCAGCCAAGAAGTACAGAGGCAACACAGATGGAAAATGAAATTCAGATCACAGAGACTTCTCGGCGCTGCAGAAAGAAAGTTTATTTTAAGCATAGAGTGTTTCTAAAGAAAGAAAGTGGTTCTTAGGCAGCGCCTGTGGCTCAAAGGAGTAGGGCGCTGACCCCATATATGGGAGGTGGTGGGTTCAAACCCAACCCCAGCAAAAAAAAAGGAAATGGGTCTCTTTCAAGAGTGAGAGAAGACCCCTCTTCTATGCCAATACACACAAGTATTCTCCTCTCTCTACCTGTGAATTTCTTTGTGAAACTTTCTCATTGGTTCTGTTGCATCTCCAGGCATATTTGTCCCTTTTCCATTGGTCATTGGTTATCTTAGTTGCCATATACCTGTATTCTTGCCTTTTTTAAAAAAGTGATAATTATTAAGTGTAATTTTTACCATTGATTGTATGGTGGTGACTGTTAGCCTGTGATGTCTGTGGTGTTTAGTATTCTGCACCTGTGACCATTCCCCCACTTTGTGTCACAAACTGTGTTTGTGGAAACTGTGTTTTATGTTAACAGGACATAATTGGCTGAGTCATTATGTTCCCATGCCTGAAACCCTTTGTTTATTCCAGGGCCCCTTTTATACTTCCTTATTTGGGCCACGAGACTTTCCTTCCATTCTCCTGAAGCCCCCTTTCTGTCCCTACTCAGCACTAGCAAGCAGTTTCAAGAGATGAATCCACAACTCAAAGGGGGAGAGTAGGGCGGGATTGCTCCTTTATTCAATGTCTCTTTGGGCCGCTAAGGACTTGCATTCCTTAGATAATGTTTCTTTTCTTCTCTCACTATGAATTTTGCACCATGATTTATATCACTGGGATGAGAGCCTTTGATCCACTGGGGATGATAACAATACCCATCTATGTAGCTTTGGGTTGAGATGGGCTGAAGTTCAAACAGAAAGAGAATATGGATGCATCTTCATTAAAGTTTCTGGGCCCATTGATCCTCCATAATGCCCTAGAAGACAAGAGGTAAGTGAGCAGGTTGGTACCTGGAAAGCAAAGAGTGGCTCTTACTCAAGACAATGAGTTTCTGTAACATTTAAACTTCTTCCTAAACAGAAGAAGACAGTGAGGGGATTTGTCTCTCCTGAGCCTAGGAAAAGGGTCTGTAGGGGTACCCTTCAGAGAGTTGAATGTGTGTTCCGTGCAATTTGGAGGACAGGGTGAGCTGGTGGCTGCCTCCTATCTGGAAACAAAGAGAAACAGGAGGCTGGCCAGCTGCCCTGAGGATGGAACAAGGGAGGTTGCTGGGTTGAGAGCCTGCAGCCTTCCTGGATTCCAGGGGAACTGGATTCATGTGTTTCCTGTGGACCAGCTGTGAGGTCAGCATAAGAGAGACAGTGTCAGCATAAGAGCGACAGCGTCAGCATAAGAGAGACAGCGTCAGCATGGGATGTGTTTGTCCCTGTCCGAAAGGGTTGCCCTGAAGGGGTTTGGTGATCCGAATATGAGTTGCCAGACTCTTAGAAACTACAGAAAGAAATATAGTTGACCAGACTAAGGGAAGGTACTTACCCACCTCAAAGAATTAGGACATGAGAAATACTAGTAAAGGGAAGGCATTGTCCCAGGAAAAGCCATACAAGTGCCTGATAAAAGGAAGAATCAGCCATGCCTAATACCCCAGGAGTGCTCTGCCGGCTCACAATAATTCTACCCAAATGGGGCCTGTGGGGCCCCTCCCTCTCACCACTCCAGAGAGTCCAGGGCCAGGTCAGTAAGATAAGGGAGGAGGGATAGAAGCTGTGTACTTACTATCCAGATTCAGTCGCTGGGGGAAAAACCGAATGTTAACAAAAGACAAAAGTTTATTTCTCATGTAATAGTTCCAGCATCAGGACCTGGATACAGTAGTTTGTTCTGTCTTGCTGCTCTGCCATTAGGAGGCTGCTCTCAGGTGAAATGTGAACGGTGAAATGACCCACCACATCTCCTGGGTCCCCATTCCAGCCAGCGGAAGAGGGAAGGGGGAAACCAAGCCGCTGAGGGTGGACCAAAAGGTTGCTCACATCACCCTAGCACTCTGACTCGGACCTTCTGGGTCAGAAGTTAGTCCAGCAGCCACAACTACTGGCAAGGAACATTAGAAAGTGTAGAAGGGAAGGGATTTTTTTTTTTTCAGACAGTCTCACTGTGTCACCCTCAGTAGAGTGCTATGGCGTCACAGCTCACAGCAACCTCACACTCTTGGGCTTAAGCGGTTTTCTTGCTCCACCTCCCAAGTAGCTGGGACTACAGATGCCCTTCACAATGCCCAGCTATTTTTTTGTTGCAGTTGTCATCGTTGTTTAGCTGGCCTGGGCCAAGCCGAATGGAAGGGATTTTTAATATAATAAGTTTTCAAGAGATTTTTGAAAATAAAGACAATAGAGTGAAGTATGAGACCTACTCAATGTTAAAATTTATTGGAAAGTCCTAATAACTAAGATCAATTGCCATTGGTGCAAGAAGAGTTGTATCAATGAAACAGAATACAAAGCCCTCGAACTGACCTAAGCGTAAATAAGAATTTGGCACAGAAATTGTTATCAACCCAGACGGGGGACCACTTGCTGTGGGCAGTGAAGTCGGACAGTGACACCAAGATTGCAGTGGGGAAAAAGCCCTTTTATTACATGGTCCCAAGCGAGGAGAGCGAGTAGCTAACACTAAAATGGGAACTCCTAGATGACTTAGAAGAGGATTTTTAAAGGCAGGGATACATTCCAGGAACGCAGAGGTTGTAGGCAAAATCAGAAATCAAAACTATGGTTATAATATAGTTACAGTATAACTATAGGTTATACTGTGCACATTGATTCGGCCTGTGGGTGTGACTCTCTCCAGGCTGCTCAGGAAGAGGTTTCTTTCTTTCTTTCTTTCTTTCTTTTTTTTTTTTAATTTCTTTATTTTTGAGACAGTGTCTTGCTTTGTTGCCCATGCTAGAATGCAGTGGTGTCATCATAGATCACAGCAACCTCAAACTCCTGGGCTCAAAAGATCCTCCTGCCTCAACCTCCCAAGTAGCTGGGACTACATGCACATGCCACCACATGTGCATGTAGTCCCTAAGTTTCTGATTTTTTTGTAGAGACAAAGGTGTCCTTACATTGCTCAGGCTGGTCTTGAACTCCTGGCCTCAAGCAGTCATCCTCATCATGGCCTCCAAAGTGCAGGGATTACAGGAGTGAGCCACTGTGCTTCAGACTTTTGATTCAAGCTGTGGTGTTTCAGCCAGGAATACAATTAGTTTTTTATATATCACCTATGAAATAAGTTCCTTCTACTTTTTTTTACAATGAAGAAATGATGTTATATCTTCTTTTTTAACTGAACATCCTTGACTGTAAGTGATCAGTATTCCATGCCATCCAAGCACAGTCTCACATAATAGGTTGAGCTAGATTAGCAAGGTCACAGATAGCTGGTTCCTTGTCACCAGGTTGGTGGGTAAAATCAGTCATCAGTCTCCTATGAATAACAGAATTTAAAACTTCAAGTGGACAGATATCTTTCTCACAAAAAATAAAAAGACAAATATTTCCTATAACCAACACTCATGGCCTCATGTTACAAGTCAACAATTAAGTGACAGCGCTGGAAGATCACAAAATTGAGGCGTTTGTAAGCTCTGGCCAGAAGAAATGAGAGGGACTGAGCATTGACGTCTGGGCCAGGCGAACTGTCCCTGCAGCCCACTGCCGAGATGAGGGACAGAGGAGCTGGCAGTAAGGCTAGGCTTCTTCGGGCTTAGAGATGGGTTGTTCCTGAATCTCTCCATTGAAGGGTAAGGAGAGAAGTGATGTCCCTACAAAGGCTAAGAGGCTGAGGGATGGGAGAGCAACTCCCAAGGCCCTAAGGCAGACCTCTGACTATCCCGCCAGGGGGATCCCAACTCCACAGCACGGCTGTTGGATAACGCCATTGGCACCACGTCCCCTCTGGGCTGAGTCTGCTGCGAGCAGTCACTGTTAGTGTGAAGACATGCTGTGCCTCAGGGACTCTTCACTAGGACCATACCCACCTCCTCCCCCACTTCCTTGTCCCTCTTCTTCAGGGAGGGAGCCTGTCCAGGACATTGACTCTCCTCTTTCCCTCTCCCTCTTACACCCCACATTTTCTGCATTTCTGAGAGGGAGTTATCTCAGTCTCCAGCTGCCCTAGAGTAGCCAGCAGAATTCCACATAGTCCCAGCAAGGGACAGGGAAAGGAAGCCAGAGGCTGGGAGAAGAGGAGTTCATTTGGAAGGATAGCTAGGAAGGGAGCTAAGTAGAAAGGTAACCTGCCCTGCTGTAGAGGATTGAACACCATGCCTACTATAACAGTCACCAATTTCAGAACCCATCTGCAGAATTGCTGAGAACAAGACAATTGCCTGGCAAGCCTTGAAATCTCTTTGACTTGGAAGGCAAGCCACCAAGTAACTCAGTAATCCTGGAGGAGCAAAGATCAGTCCTGCACCAGAAAACCAGCCTTCCCCTGTGATCTACGATGACAACACTTTACTCTAGCATGGGCAACAGAGTGAGGCCCTATCTCAAAAGTAAAGAAATTTTAAAAACACAAGAGGCTCAGAGACTTGGCTCACACTACCTCGCTCCTCCTCCCTTCCTTCTCAGGTCCCCTCCTCTCTGCTTTCTTTTCCTCTCTCCCACCCCAGTTACCCCACTTCCATCTTCTTTCTATTTCTTTGTCTCTGTCCTCACCTCTTGGGTCTGCCTTCAGCTTTACCTGGCTTTGTTAGAAAGTCAAAGTCTCCCCTCCCTGTCTCCATTCACCTCCATGGACTCCTGGGTGAGCCCCTGAGCCTGGGGGTGAGACACCCCAGCAGTCATGTGTGATCTGGGGCTCAAAGACCTTCAGCGAGTCCAGGTGTGGTGGCTCACGCCTATAATTCCAGCACTTGGAAGCCCAAGGCGGGTAGATTGCCTGAGCTCACAGGTTTGAGACCAGCCTTAGCCAGAGCGAGACCTCATCTCTAAAAACAGCCAGGCATTCCATGAATGGATTAACAAATTGTGGTATTAAATATATGTACACCATGGAATATTATGCAGCCTTAAAGAAAGATGGAGACTTTACCTCTTTCATGTTTACATGGATGGAGCTGGAACATATTCTTCTTAGTAAAGTATCTCAAGAATGGAAGAAAAAATATCCAATGTACTCAG
>CAUYPK010082765.1:0-17235 GCA_963574355.1 Loris lydekkerianus
CCTCGCATCCAGATTTGGTTCCAAAACGAGAGATCTCGGGTCCTGAGGCAGAAGCGACAGGCAGCTGAGCCTTGGCCACAGGAGGGCCTGCCCAGAGAAGAGCGTCGGAAACGCACGGCCATCGCGGCCTGGCAGACCAGCACCCTGGTGCGAGCCTTCGACAGCAACCGCTTTCCCGGAATCGCCACCAGGGAGGAGCTGGCCAGGCAGACAGGCCTCCCCGAGTCCAGAATTCACATCTGGTTCCAGAACCGAAGGGCCCGACATCCAGGCCACAAGGAAGAAAGGCCAGCCCTGCTCCAGTCCTCCCAGGCCGGACCCTCGGGAGACCCGGGTCAGCTTGGGAAACCCCCGAGGCCAGAGGCGCCTACTCCACCAGGGGCCCTCTCTCACCCCCAGAAGCCCCTGTGGCCTCTGTGCCAAGGACAGAGCCAGGGTGATGCTGGCCCAGCAGGTGCACGCTTGTGCGGGCAGCCTGAGGGGCACGGGCAGTGGCCCGCTCAACAAGAGGTGTCCCAGCCTGGGCATTGGTGGCGCTGGGTGCAGGGGTCCCAGCCTGTCCAGCTCCAGTGTCTGCCTGCAAGAGGGCCGGCAGCCCCTCCACAGCCCCCACATGGACACTCTCCACAGAGGCAGGAGAAGACACCAGCTGCAGATGAGCCATCTCCTGGCCTTGAAGAATTGGACTGGCAAGCAGCAGGTAGCTCTAGCCTGTTCACCCAGGTCCTGTCAGGGCAAGATGTTCAGCCCCAGACACGACCCTCTCTGAATGTGCATTCACAAGAGGAGAACCTTCCCGCGGCCGAACCACCACTCAGCGATGAAGAATTTCAGGCTCTGATGGACATGCTGTACAGTTCCCTGGGGTGACAGTCTTAATAAAGGAACTCTGAGGGGACCCTCCTCTCCTGTCTAGTACAGCAGGGACCCTGTTTCCCTCCTGGGGAAGCACCTGCCCTATGGTTCTGGCATTCCTGCAGAAAAGTTCTGCTCCAACCAGGTGAAACTGCTGAGGGCATGTTCACCAACTCTCTGTATTTCTTCCCTTGTGAGGAAACCAGGAGACCCAAACAGCTGACAAATTCCACATCCACAGTCCCCAACCCCTTCCAACACCTCTGACAGATGACAGATGCTTCAGTACACTGGGAAAACTAGAGTCATTCCCAAAGCTGGCACGTTGAAGAAAATAACTTCCTCTTCCTTGCCTTTCAGTGGAAATCCCATGAGCAGTGATTGCCCAAATGGAACTCTATTGACTTAAGGCCGTCCCCGTGGGGCCCAGCTGACTGGAGGCATGTCCCCAGGCATCAGGCTCAGCCCAAATTGACAGATGGTTTCCCTGGAGGCCACTCTGAGAGCAGGTCTCAGATCTGGAGCCTGAAGCCCATTGACCAGGATGTCTGGAACAAGAGTTACACGCCTGGGATGGGGGCATGGTGGGGTGGGGGAGACAACACATCTATTTTCAATTCTTCTTGACCTACCATAATAGCTTCTTTAAATGGCATGATATTTAGGCTACTAAGTGCATTTCTGGTTTGTGTTCATAAATATTGGGATTGTTGTCTTCTCAATGTCGCAGTTCTCAGAACAGCATCCTAAACCTGTATTCATCCCACTATAGGCTTTGGGCCAAGAAATGCCAATTATTTCTCTAATCTCTCAAGTTTGGGAAGCCAAAATTTATATCTAAAATTCAGCCCTCTTCTCCAATTGCTGAACATATATCCACAAATTCTGTAAAATCTTTATGTCTGAATACTGGAGAGCTAAGAAACACCAAAATAAAAATGTTCCCACAAAGGAAAATTAACAACAACAACAGCAAGGGCAGCACCTGTGGCTCAGTTGGTAGGGTGCCAGCCTCATAGATGTAGGGTGGCTGGTTCAAACCCAGACCAGCTGAACTTCAAGAAAACAATAGCCAGGCGTGGTGGTGGGCGCCTGTAGTCCTAGCTACTCAGGAGGCTGAAGCAAGAGAATTGCCTAATCCCAGGAATTGGAGGTTGCTGTGAGCTGTGTGATGCCAAGGCACTCCACTAAGGGACATTATAAAGTGAGACTCTGCCTGTACAAAAAAAAAAAAAAAGAAAGAAAGAAAAGAAATTTACAACAGCAAAATCCACATACTATTATCACCCATGTCTACGGAAAAAGTGGCAGGACGATCAACATTGCTGACTTAGCAAAAAACCAGGGAGTCAATGTACTCAGCCCTACTATAAAGGTAAACTATAGCTTTCACATGAAGGCTATAACCCAACTATACCACAAGACTATGAGAAAAGGACCAAGGAAGGGGAAGGGAGGGGGGAGGTTTGGATGGAGGGAGGGTGATGGGTTGGGCCACATCTATGGTGCATATTTTTATCTATAATAATAATAAAAAATAAATAAATAAATAAATAAATAAATAAATAAAAAGTTCTATATCCATTTTGCAGATGACAAAGTGAGGACAAGACGTGGGCTTTAAGGAAATGCATTATAAGCCATTCATTCAGCCTTTGAAATAAAAACAAAGGAGAGGCTTGGGCTGACCTGGCTCCTGAGCTGTGCCTCACATCAAGGACATGCTCTTGTTTGCCATTTTCCACATACATATTTCCCCAAGATCAGGATGCGCTGAGAAACTGAACCAAGGCAGGAAAAGAGAAACAATTATTTTCATTTATTCTGGAAGGGTTTTCTTGCTTTCAGTTTTTCATTCACTTGTTTATTCATGCATCCAGTCTTCATTCATTCATTCATGGTTTATAACGAGTGAAGCAAGTTTGTTTACTCACATATCTCCTAAAACAATTTTAGAAAACTACATATCAGCTTGGCGCCTGTGGCTCAAGTAGCTAAGTCTCCAGCCACATAAACCTGAGCTGGCGGGTTCAAATCTAGCCTGGGCACACCAAACAATAATGACGGCTGCAACCAAAAAATAGCTGGGCATTGTGGTGAACGCCTGTGGTCCCAGCTACTTGGGAGAATCGCTTGAGCCCAGGGGTTGGAGGTTGCTGTGAGGTGTGATGTCATGGCACTCTGCCCAGGGCGACAGCTTGAGGCTCTGTCTCAAACAAAACAAAACACCCCCCCCACATATCTCCTTGACATTTTGAATATGAGATTTAATATCTCTTTCCTGTGCTTAAATAGTTGCAAAGAATATAATTCCGGCATGTAGCTAACACTGACAATTTACAATGAAAAATGTTAATGCATGCTTTTGTATATCACCAAAGGAACATAGGTACAAACTATATACTTCCATTGTCCAAAGGAATGTAGACAGCAATTTCATATTTATCATCCAAAATTTGAAAATATATTTAACAACCTTTTAATAGTAATAATGTTTTTCCTTTAACTCATAATTCTGTTTCCCCAATATTACCCCATTTTAAGTATTTCATGCTTAAAAATCTGTTATTAGTCATGCTGTCATAATTCTAATAATATAAATCTAATTAATTTTAAACTTTCCTGTTATACTAAGGCTTACGATGTTAAAATTTTTCTTCTGGATTGAGTTATTAAAATTATGAAAATAATCAGAACATGAATACATGAGAACTTTTAGATAGCGCAGCATAAAACCAGGAGAGGTAAGCCTTTCTTTCTGAACATAGAAGGCAAGCTAGGGAAGGAAAAGCTTTCTCATGCTATCTCCCTGCAGGCATGTTCATAGGCTGATCTGATTAGGAAAGACTCCATGTGGGAAGTCTGAGATCTGGAAATTAATTCCCTGAAATATATTCAGTCTTGCATACCCCTGAGCTGCTTGCCTAGGAGCCAAAAGCACAGAGGGTCCATAAGGGACCACGGGACACATAAACCAGCAAACACAGCACAGGTCAGATGCATCAGGAGTTGTACCTGGCAGAGATCTGTGAAAAGACAAGCCCCATTAGTATCAGTGGGGATCTGGTATAAAGCATTGCTGACTAGGCAATGGAGGATTAACTACTAAAAGGCATAAAAGAACTGTCAGGCATAACAGAGGTGGAAGGTGTGAAAGCAGCTACCATGCTCAAGGGAGAAGGGAAAGAAAGGAAGGAAAGAAGATTTGGGGGGGGGGGCTCAAGGCTGTGATACAGACCCCTGGAGAGAGGGTGTGGCTCCAAGAAGAGACAGGCTACGGAGGGTGCTAACTTCAGCACTCAGAGCCATCACCACCCAGCACTTCTGGGACCCTCAGCACCTCAATTTGCTCACGAGACTGGGAAATAGCACAAGGAAGAAGTGTCCCTCTCCTGCTTTGCAGTCTCTCTGCAGCGCCCTCTATTGGCAGAGCCCAACTGAACCGGCTGTCCAAGGAGAACTTTAAGTTGCAGGATTCCAAAGCCACACTAAAAAAGGGGAGTGGTTGGGAGTGGGGGCAGCGGGTTTGGAACTGCAAGGCAATACATTAACAGCTGGAAAAGACACCAAGAAAAAAGTACAGTTAAAGGATTATGTGAATCTAGAGAGAGGATAAATGACTTTTACTCTCCCCCTCCCCAAATTAATAGATTGGTAGACTCTATACTGGATCCTGAGCTACCTCCTTCAAGTCTCAGTGTAAAAAAAATGCAGAGTAACCAGGAACTAAATGACTCCATGCAGGGGTGCCCAGGGCTAAGAATCTTATCCCAAGCTCACAAAAATCTTTTGTTTTTGTGTGCCTGCATGGGGCGTCCTTTTTCTCACACATCCAAGAAGTGCAACCGGGATTCTAGAGGTGAGAATTATTTATCTTCATGCTGGTTGCTCATTCCAGCACCAGGCCTTGGAGATCGCTTTACTGCTTTACTGCTGGGCTTTTCCTCCTTTGATTCCTGCCCAAGAAGAGTAGGAAGGCAGGGAGCAGGGGGTAAACTATTTTGATTTCTCTTATTTCTGTTCTCTGTTTTGAAGTGGAATGATTTCATGCAGCCAACAAATTGGCACAGTTTCCCTTTCACCAACTCCCCTGCAGTCTTTATCACCACAGTCAGGAAGACATTATATAGAAAAAAATTTCATGTCAGTGCCAACCAACTGTGACAGGATTTTATTTCAAAATCCTTCTCTCCTGGCTTTACTTGTGTGAAACTCTCTGCCATATTCTATAAAACACCCCATTGCCCATCTCAAACATCTTTAGAAAGAAACCTTCTGAAAGGCCATGTGATGAGCAGGAAGTGCGCTGGCTGGGAATAGAAGGCTGAGGAGTTTCCATCTCTGCCACCACCTGGCTGTGTACATGAGAAAATCACTAGGCTTCTCATGACTTCCCTCAGTTTCAAACACTCAACACTGCAGAGTTCTCAGACCATATTTATAGCCATCAGCCTCAGGGGGAGGTTCTCAAATACTATGTTCATGTTAGTGAGATAAAAGGGGCCAAGGGAACTTGTTAGAGGGCTTACTGTTAACATAGTTCTCCTCCCATAACTCTTTTCCATGACCTTTTATTTCCTTTTTTACTTTTTAAAATTAGGGAATAACGAAGTACACCAATTAATGACTTCTACATAAATATATGCCATGTAACAAGATTTGATGAAAATTCAATGTTAAATATCCCCCAAAGATGCTTTGTGTCCCTTCTTGGTCAATATACATCTCTGCCCCTGCTGTAACCATGATTCTGACTTCCATTGCCGTGGATTTGTCTCTTCAACTTGACACAAATTAAATCTCACAGTACATAATCTTTTACATCTAACTTCACCCAATGCTTACTATGAAATTCATCCACAGGTAGCTCCCTTCTTTTTTTTGCTGAGTATTCCATTGTATAAATACACAACAATTTATCCATTCTGCTGCCAATGAACATTTGGATACTTTCCCTTTTGGCACTATTATGAAAGAAGCATTTAGAATGTCTTTTGGTGGATATAAATATATATATATTTTTCTTGAGCATTGTATCAATCCAATCTGAAGAACTAAACCACACAGTAATTTGAATAGGAAAAGTATAATATGAAGGATGTTTCTAACAGGAGGAATAAGGGATTGCCAGGGAGGAAGTAAAGAGATATTTAAGGAATGCAGAAAAACTAGATAAAAGGAGCCATTAATAATCCTAGGGATGAGACAGAACACTCAAGGAAGACCTACCTCCAATTCCTGCCTCAAGTTGAGATATAGAACTTATTGGAAAGGGCATGACCATGGCTCACTGAATAGCTGAAAAGTCACTATACTGCTGCATTGGTGGAAACTTCTGGAAATATGCCCTCTGGAAGTAGCTGAAAATTCATCATTTAGAGTGTCAGGGACAGCTGTTCACAGGGCACTGTCATACCTGAGGCACTTGCTATGAAACTGACTGAGGAGCTGAGAACTAGAGAAGTCACAGGCACTAATGGAGCTGGATGTTGGAGGACCACTGTGCAGGAAGGAGCCTGAGGAGGGAGTGAAACTCTCCTGCAGGGTCCATCAGCAGCTTCTACTGACCAAGCTGCAGTACCAGCTGTCAAAGAAAACATATTTAAAAGACCTAGGTTCATCTTCACAGAACAGTCAGAAAGGGTCAATTTGTTGTTGAGACAATAAATCAATAACTGCCATAGGCATATATGTAACAATGGAACTCCTGGGTCATGGATGTTGCAAATTTAGCTTTGGTGGATTTTGCCAACTTTCCAAAAGGTTGTACCAATTTACAATCTCACAAGTAATGTACAAGAATTTCAGTTGCTTCATATGCTTGTTAACACTTTATGTTGTCAGCTTTTCTAATTTTAGACATTCTGATGAATATGAAGTGGCATTTTATTATGATTTTATTAAGCACTGCCTTGATAAGTAAAGCTGATGAGCAGTTTTTTGTATACTTATCTTCTTTAGAAAAGAACCTATTGAAGTCTGTTGTCTACTTTTTATTGAATTGTCTTAATGATTTGTAGCAGAGTTTTATGTATGCTAGGTATAAGTCTTTTATCACTTGTGTGTATCGCCGAGTAGGTATTCCCGATATGTAATTTTACTTTTCACATATTCACAGATAGGAGATCAGAATACTATATCTTCCAATATGTTGTCCCTCCTAGGATATAAATATCAATGGCCATAGGGTCATGATGATATGCTTATATAATCAGAATAAAATAATCTTTGGGACTTGGTCTGCACACTTGCCTAAGAATCCAAACAAATATTTTAAAAATCATCCTAATTCATTTAAATGTGTATTTTCCTTTCACTTCGCCTGTTTAATTACTCAAGTCAAAGATTTGTGAAGAAAAGAAAAAGATTCATCATTTGGACCGATTATAGAAATTTCTGTTAAAATCAGATTGTCTTCCTCAGTTTCCAAGGGAGACATCCTGCTTAAAAATCAACAGTGATTCTATGGAAGTAACAGTTATTTTTGAATATGAATTTTCTTCTCATGTATCTTGCTAATGTCAACATGCTTTCCACAGGAGTATAACCAGTAATCACTGCTGGAAGGACTTGTGTCAAGCATGGAGAACTGGCAAACCTATGGGAAAGTTTTAAGCCTATAAGCCTGAGGTTTAGAAAAAAGTGCAAGGTCCTTATGTACACATATACTGACATGTATTAAAACAAAGAAAGCAGAGGCGGTTGAAAGGCATTGTAACCACTGGTGTTGCTCCACACTGAAATCTGGTGGTCTGTCCTAGGCTCCAGAGAACCAGCTGGAGAAACCAGCTCTCTAACCATTTCCCACCCCAGCCAAATGTTCCTCAGCTCCATTTATACCAAGTCCAGAGAAGCCATTCCAATAGGTAGTTTGGAGAAGGCTTTGTGGGAAATGCTCAGGGAGTGACCCCCCAACCACTTCTCCTCCCTTAACATTCTTTTCACCTGTCAGAAGTCACGTAGCCCACAGAGACGTTCCTTGTTATCGGCAAGCACAGTTTTTCCTCTTTAAGGTTGATCTCTACCCCATGTGTTAAGATTTATGCAACCTTGTTAAGATACTGTACAAATAAAGCTTTTCCATGGTTCAGGTGCTGGCTGCAGCCATTGGTCCTCCCGAAGCCAGCCCACCCCTTGTCTCGTGTGTGTCCCTCTTCATTTCCCCACCCTTCCACTCAGGGCAACTCTCCCTTCTCGTGCCAGCTTGTCACATCAGTACCGACAAGGCTTACTTTAAGAATGTTGGACAATATAATCAGATAAAGCAGAAAAAAATGCATTTTGGCAATGGGGCATTTATTCATTCAAGAACCATGTATCAGATGATGAGTATGTACCAGGCACAGAGCTAAGTCTGAGGAAGAGAGGGAGAAGTGGAAATGAACAGGTGAAAGCACTGAAGTGCAGTGATGGAGAAACGCACAGGAGATCACGGGAGCACACAGCTAAGGCTGGGGGCCGGGGAAGGTTGTAATCAGGGAGGCTTCCTGGAGAAGGTGATGCCGAGAGGAATTTTTAAAGGGGATTAGTCAGGGTAGCCTGACGCCACTCACACTGGCTTGTGAGCTAATTGTGTACATTTCTTCCCAACTCTACGCTCAATGACCAGGGTTGTGGCTTGACATCAGCAAGTGTAAGAAATCAGCATACACTACAAATCAAGCTTTTTCTTCGGAGAGAGCTGGCTGTTAGGCATTTACTAACACACTACAGGTAGGCCCCTGCCAAGGTGGAGGGAGAGCCCTTCAGACAACTATGCCCCGAGCAAAGGCAAAGAGGGCAGGAAATACACAGCGGGGGGACTGCAGGACTCCGATGTTTCTAGGATACAACGGGCACAGATGTAATGCAGGAGATAGAAGGGCAGCCAAGGCCTGGATTGAGGAGGGTACTGTCTGACATGCTAGGAAGTTCCCACTTGTATACAATAGGGGATACATAGGCAAAGAAGTTCTAAGCTAGGGCATGATGTGCTAAGACTTTCCTTTTGGAACCATCTAAATTTATGGCCACTGAAGACTCTCCTTGATAATAAATAATAAACATCTCATACAACATAAATAGAGATTAAAGAGAATTCGTTCCTGAAACAACCCTTAAAGCCAAAAATGGAACAAAAGCCAACAAATTAAAGGAAAAAAAAACCCTCCGGCAGCTGACTTTGGTCCATCCTGTTTGTCCAGCAGCAGTGACGCTGGGTGCGTCATCCCGTGGATGTCAGGGTGATGAGATGCTGGGCTCTCTTGTTTGATGCTCCTCATGCTCTGGGGTCATTTTAGTCTGTGCTGTAAATGTCAGTTCTCTAGAGCACAGGCACAGTCCTCGATTCAAATGTAAATGTATGATCCTCTTCAGGACAGGCCTCAACTTTTAAGCGTGGGGATGCTCCCCATTTATTTTGTAAACTTCTCTCATTTCCTAAGTGGCCAAAGATGAAGATGGGGTCATCTGAAAGACACAAACTTTCATTGGTTTTCTTTGCTTCCAGTTTTTAGTGTCAACATTTAAAGATGTCACTTTAAAACTTGATCCTGTTATGTTGGCAAAATGCCCCAGGGCGATGTGACCTGAATAATAATGTCTGCTGAATTTCCCACTTACTATGAAAATGCCCATTTTATCCAGAACAGCAAAATCATGGCAAAAAAAAAAATACAAATACAGCAAATTGTTTCCATATTTTCTCTGTGTATAAGTTTCCATAAACTCTTCTGGTACAAAGAAAGCGAACCAGGCTATGTCTCACTTCCCAGTGTCACACCTGGCCGTTATTCTGCCAGGAATCTTCAACCTATGCCCTCTTTTGAAACCTATCAACTTCTGTGGCTATCTTCCACCCTCACCCATGGCTTGGCCCTGCCTTCGGGGCGTTCATTAACTACATCTCCACACCCTCAATGAGCACAGCCTCAATTTTCCTTTTCAGTAGCAAATGAAAACTTTTCCATTTTGGTTGATTTGTAGTGGCTTTGAGACTTCCTAGAGCCTGGAGAATAGTAAATAATAAACCTCTTGTGTGTGTGTGTGTGTGTGTGTGTGTGTGTGTGTGTGTGTGTGTGTCTATGACAGAGCCTCAAGCTGTCACCCTGGGTAGAGGGCGGTAGCATCACAGCTCATAGCAACCTCTAATTCCTGGGCTCAAGCTATTCTCCTGCCTCCACCTCCCAAGTAGCTGGGACTATAGGTGCCCGCTACAACACCTGGCTATTTCTTGGTTGCAGCCATCATTGTTGTTTGGCGGGCCTGGGCTGGATTTGAACCCACCAGCTCAGGTATATGTGGCTGGCACCTTAGCCACTTGAGCCACAGGTGCCAAGCCAATAATAAACATCTTGTATAACCGGAACTGAGATTAGATTAAAGAGAATATGCTCCTAAAACCACCCTAAAAGCCAAAAATAAAAGGGAACAGAAAGAAAATAAATTAATAAGTTCAGTCTTTTAACCAGATTTCCCACCACCATAGGAAAATTTGGTGCAAATAGGTGGCCTACAGAAAATATGCAGTTTGGGTCCAGTTGACAAACAGAGGAGTTCAATGGACTATAAGGCAGGGCTGGGCAGGGTTCACCAATAGTCCCAGCTACTGGGGAAGCTGAGGCAGAAGGAGCCCATGATGCTAGGAGTTCAAGTCCAGGTTGAGCCAAGTAACCAGACTCCATCTCTAAAATATATTATATTTTTTAATTTTTAAAAAAGACTATAAGATATAAGAAAACTCTATTCGGTACCCTAAGACTGAGGTAGATTACTCAAGGAAGGACAAGCTTGACAGGGGTTCCCTAGTTGAAACAGTTATGGTTCAGCCTGCCAAATGGCAGAGAAGTTTGATGTGAAGTTGCTGGGTAAATTGGAGGCTGTCCTGTTAAGCGCAGGTGAGGGAGTTGGCCATTGGGCCTGGAGGCCTCGGTGGTGGGAATCCAGAGCTGGTGGGTGGAAGCCCTTACATGGGCAGGGGAGCCTCTGGTCTTCATTAGAGATGGCTGCAGAAAGGTTATTGGCAGGCCCAGGCTGCAAGATTGCAGAGGGACCATGTTCTGGGCCTGAGGTTCCAGCAAAGTCCTCACACCCCCACCAACTCCTGCACCACCTCAGAGACAAGGGAAGAGCCTTTTCTTCCCACAGTGGCCCTTAGTGCTTCTATTGAAACAGATTAATACTTTCAGCTACTCATTTTTAAATTATATATATGTATATATAATAAAATTCATCATTTTTATTTTATTGCTTACTTTAAAGATCCTTAAAAGAATCTCATTGCTTATCAGAGCACATATATATATATATATATATGTGTGTGTGTGTGTGTGTGTAGATATATATATATATATTTTTTTTTTTTTTTTTTTTTTTGAGATAGTCTTATTTCATTTCCCTTGGTAGAGTACCGTGGTGTCACAGCTCACAGCAACCTCAAACTCCAGGGCTCAAGCGATTCTCTTGCCTCAGCCTCCCTAGCAGCCGGGACTATAGGCGCCCGTCACAACACCATGCTATTTTTTTTGTTTTAGCAGGCCTGGGCCGGTTTGAATCCACCAGTCCCAGGGCATGTGGCCGGCACCCTAACCATTTAGCTGCAGGTGCCCAGCATATCAGAGCATATATTAAAGGGTATGTTTGGAGCTCAGGCAATACATCAGTAAATGACACAAGAATTCCTATATCCTAGTAGGAACCAAAAAAATGTGGTCACATTCCTGGCTGTTTCTAGCTCCACAATACCTAACAGCTAGCTGCATTGGTTTCTCCTGCCATCCCTGTGTCAATGGAGGGCACTTGGCTATGAATCATAGCTTGTAAGAGCGTCACTTCAGTTTCCAACATGGTTTCAAAGTGACGGTGCCCTACGTTTATGTTCCTTCCTCCCAATCACTGAGGGAGCTCTCTGGGCAACTCCACTCCAGTCCTTTGACTGGCCTCCACTGCTCAGTTGCCATTCAGTGCTCTAGGACACTCACTTTCTGCAGTTTCAGATTTCAGGTCTTATCAAATTTTTTACTCTATTTTTACTGTCTCTGAGCAGGCTCTGCTGCTGTTGCTTGATTTTCTTTCTTTCTTTCTTTTTTTGGAGACAGAGTCTAACCTTGTCACCCTGGGTAGAGTGCTGTGGCATCATAGCTCATAGCAACCCCAAACTCCTGGGCTCAAGCAATTCTCTTGCTTTAGCCTCCCAAGTAGATGGGACTCCAGGTACCTGCTGCAATGCCTGGCTGTTTTTAAGAGATGAGGTCTTGCTCTTGCTCAGGCTGGTCTTGAACCTGATCTCAGGCAATTCACCCTGCTGGGCCTCCAGCATGCTGGGATTACAGGTGTGAGCCACTGCCCTTGGCCTTGTTTATAGTGCAAATGAGCTCCTGTCAGGAGAGGCTGTGGTTATGAGCCAGGGTTGTAAAACCCAGAAGGACCCTATTTCCAACATTTAGTTTAATTGTGTGTTAAGTGTTGGAATTTCAATTTTCTCACCTATAAAATGAGAAAAAAGAGCACCTGCTTATGTGATAGAAGAGTTAAATGAGATGATCTGTGCAAAGTACGTGGTAAGTACCAGATGTGTAGTAAACATCCTTCTGTCACTATGCTATACTTTTGGCCACAACTCAGAGTCCTAAAGAAGTAGCCAGCTAAGCTGTTGGGTTTCTCACAATGCTAAAAATTTAGCAATCATTTATACTTATTATGATTTTGAGTACCATTCTTACCAACTAAAAAAGAAGTGAGTTTTGATGGAACTCGACCCTGGATTCACTTCCAGGGTAAAGAAAATTTGCAAGGATTTGCCTATGAATTTTCCTTTCTCTTTTTAATTCCACTGATAGGGTTGTTCATTATCCACTTGAGGTGGCACTAGAATAAATTAATATTAAAATATTTAAATTTAGAACAATGTGTTAGAAATGCCATTAGGAAGATTTATCACCTGCAATAAGAAATCAGTGCTCCATTAACTGCAGCCCTCCCCACTATAGTTTGGAGACCTCAGCTCAGATCCTTCTGCAGCTTGGCTCCCCCCCACCCTGGCTGCTGTCGGACAGCTGTTCTTGGGTTTACTGAACGCTACTCCTGCTGACTGACTCACTGCTCACCTCAGACACCTGCTTCTGAACTGGGTCCTCCTTAGTAACATCAGCCTAGACACCAAACTGGGGAGGTTCAACACCAAAACAAGGTGGAGCTGGGTTTCACCCCCTCTCCAATTCTCACGTTGAACTCCCGACACCCAGTGCCTCAAGGTGTGACTGTATTTGGAGAAGGGCCCTTTAAAGAGGTGATTAAATTAAAATGAGGCCTTAGCATAGGACCTATCTAATCTCACTGTGTCCTTATCAGAGGAGGAAATTTGTGCATACAGGGAGACATTAGGGATGTGTGTGCACAGAAAAAAACAAACATGCCAGGACACAGAGAGAAGGTGACTATTTGCAAGCCAATGAGAAAGGTCTCAGCAGAAATCAAACCCCAACCTCCAGAGCTATGAGAAAATCAGTGTCTGTTGTTTAAATCACCCAGTTGGTAGTATTTTGTTATGGCAACCCTAGCAAGCTAATACAGTACCCCTTGTTTATCCTCAGGGGATACAATGTTCCATGACTCCCAGGGGATGCCTAAAACTACGGGTAGTACCAAACCCTGTACTACTATGTTTTTTCCTATACACACATACCTATGATAATTAGACCCAATAAGAAATTAACCATAATAATTACTAATAATAGAACAATTATAACAATATGTTGGCATCACTAATCTTCTACTTTAGGGCTGTTATTAGGTAAAATAATGACTCTTTAAACACAAGCACCATGATAGGTGACCGGTGTCTGATCAAGATGGCTACTGACTTACCAACACATGGGGGATAAAAGGATGATTCACATGCTGGGAGGGACAGAACACTGCAGCGAGAGATTTCATCATAATATTCAGAATGGCACATGCAACTTAACACTTCTGATTTCTGGGATTTTCCATTTAATATTTTCTAATCACATTTTATTTGGATAACTAAAACTACAGAAAGCAAAACTACGGATAAGGGAGGACTGCTGTACAGGGATAAGGGAGGACTGCTGTACAAGGATAAGGGAGGACTACTATACAGAGATAAGGGAGGACTGCTGTATATAGATTATTCTACAATTAGCTTTTTTTAATCAATAGTACGTATTTGAGATTTGCTCATATTGATATGTATCTAGGTCTGCGTAATTTTTCTTACTGTTTTATACATTTCTATCCTACTAACACCCTACAATGTAGTTTTCTGCTTCCCTTTTTGTTATTGTTAGGTATAACTTGGCCATAGTCATCCTTGCACATGCAGTAGGGTTTCTCTAGGTTGTACCTATAATTATAAATTTTGGATCACAGTGCTAAAATATGCTTTTCTTTTTTTCTTTTAAATTATTTTTTAGAGACAGGATCTTATGCTGTCACCAGGCTGGAGTGCAGTGGTCATCACAGCTCAGTGCAGCTACAAATTCATGGGTTCAAGTGATTCTTCCACCCAGCCTCCCCAGTAACTAGAATTACAGGTACACACCATTATTCTCAGCTAATTTTTAAATTTTTTGTAGAGGCAGGGTCTCACTATATTGGTCAGGCTAGTCTCCACCTCTTTGGCTCAAGCAATCCTCCTGCCTTCGCTTCCCAAAGTGCTGGAATTATAGGTGTGGGCCATACAGTCCAGCCTTAAATTAATGTTTTAATTGAAAAAAAAAAAAAAAAAAGGTATGTGTTTCTTGTGTACAACAAAAGGGGGGTGGAGACAGAGTCCCATTCTGATGCCCTGGATATAGTGGTGTCATCCCAGCCCACAGCAACCTCATACGCTTGGGCTCAAGTGATTCTCTTGTCTCAGTCTTCCAGTAGCTGGGACTATAGATACCTGCTGCAACGTCCAGCTAATTTTTTTTTATTTTTAGATGAGATAGCTAATTTTTCCTATTTTTAGTACAGATAGAGTCACACTCTTGTTAAGGCTGGTCTTGAACTCCTGACTTCGAGCAATCCACCTACCTTCACCTCCCAGATTGCTAGGATTACAGGCATGAGCCACCATGCCTGGCCCACAACATGAGGTTTTGGAATATGGATACATATGGCCATCTGAAGAGGCAGCAAGAGAATGGTCATGTTCAAGCCAGGCATGGATCCTTTGGCCCTCAGAGGAAACCAGCTCTGGCAGCAATTGGGCCTTGGACCCAGCCCCTGGAACTGTGAGAAAATAAATTTCTGTCATTTAAGGCACCCCATCTGGCATTTTGTTATGGTGGCCCTAGCAAACTAATGCATAAAGACAGTCAAAATTTACTTAACAATTGTTAAAGGTGATATAAGAGGTATTCCAGAGAAGCAAAATGATTGAGAACTGTATTTCTAACTTAGAAAAGAGCAGTATATGGACCCCCACCAGGACTGTCTGGCTCTACATTGAAGTTGTTAAAAGCACAAACCCTATAGTCAAATGGCCTGGGTTCAAATCCCAGCCTGTCCTTGCTGGCCATGAGATCTTGAGCAAGTTACTTGATTTCCTTGTGCCTCAGTTCTTTCATTTAAAAAATGGGGATAATTATAACATCTGCCTTGTAGGATTGTTGTAAGTATTCCAGAAGTTAACCCATGTAAAGTGCTTTGAACACCTGCCACATGGTAAATGCTATGGAGGAATTTGCTGCTTTTATCAGGTCTTTGAAAAACACTTAGGAGGGAATAAAATTACAGGTTCTTTCAATCAATTGAGCACTTACCAGCATGTAGGAAGACCCCTTATTTGTAAGATCCCTTTCCGCAATCCAGACTTGTCTCTCTTGGCAAATTTTGTTCAAAAGGATGATGACCAGGTGGAGATTAAAGACGGCAGCCGAGTAACAGCTTCCCTGCAACTGGGCACGGCTAGTCTGGGGATACAAGACTCCAGACATCTCTGGCCGGTGGGATCTGCCTATGATCATCCCTTTGAGGATACAGGGAGCCAGCAAGGGACTTCTGGACCCCAGGAGGTGGACAAAAACAGTGCAAAACTGGCAAGTGGCTGCATGTGTTCGATAGACCAAATCACCCCGGCAACCATGAGTACAAGCAGCAGTGAGACTGTAAACCATCAAGGCCTTACCTGTGAACTTTTTTGGTGTTCTTGGACTTGGTGCTCAGTTGAACTGCCTTGGGGAGAGCTTGAGCAGGAGTGTGGAGAACTTTGGGCATTGTCTGGGGCCCCAGACTGAGCCACTGAGCTGGGCGCAGGAAGCCATTGTGTGAAAATACTGCTCCGGCAAGCTCCACCCTCAGGGTCCCAGAGCAAGGATCGGGTGGGACAAAGTAACCTAGTGACTGAGCAGCCTAAAGGGACTGAACTGCCTTACAGCCTTAATCCTTAGGGGCAGAGTGAGATGGTTTTGGCACACTGGAGCCTTGGGCTATTGCCTTGGGTAGAGTGCGGTGACCTCACAGTTCGTAGCAACCTCAAACGCCTGGGCTTGGTGCCGCCAAGACCTCCATAAGAGCTATGCAGGGACCCCAGACCGGTGACCCACACCCACTGGGCTCCCACATTCCCTGACCAGAAACTGCGGGAGCCACGCAACCCTGCATCCCCCCTCCTGTGTCCTCCCAGCCTCCACACTAGCTTGTTCATCTGGCCAGGGACTCTGGTAGCTGCGTGCCCTCTAGAGCCCTCCCTACCTCTGCGCAGAGCCCTTCTCCTGGCCAGAGACTGCTAGAGCCTTAACTTCTCTGTGCCAAAGTCACTGGGTGCCAGGCACTTCCAGAACCATGCACGCCACCCCAAGCCCTGTTGCTGGATCCGGGTGTGTCACACACCAGAGCTGCTTCCACAACCAGAACTCCCTAGCTAGAGCAGCCCCAGAGGAATTACATAGGGTCACTCCCTACAAAGATCCACCAACAATAGAGTGATCCTGCTTGGGTCTAATCTTGGAGAGACACCTCCCCAACTCTGAGGATGGCCAGAGGCAATGGTGAAAAACAATCATGAGGTGAAATCAACAGAAAAACTCTGGCAATATGAATAATCAGAGTCGATCAACTCCCGCAAGGATCAATGGGGCAGAAACAGCACAAGACCCCATGCACAAACAAATAGCTGAGATGTCAGAAATTGAATTCAGGATCTGGATAGCAAATAAGATCAAACTAGAATTCCAAAAGTTATTTCAAGAATTCAACGGATTCAAAGAGCAAATGACCAAAGATTTTGACACATTGAGACAAGAAGTTGCTTCCCTCAAAGATCTGAGAAACACAGTAGAATCCCTCAGTAACAGAATTGAGCAAGCAGAAGAAAGGATTTCTGACATTGAAGACAAAGCTTTCGAATGCTCCCAAACCTTCAAAGAAGAAGAGAAATGGAGAGCAAAAACAGAC
>CAUYPK010082766.1:0-14859 GCA_963574355.1 Loris lydekkerianus
GTTTGTAATCATTTCCAAAACAAATTTTTCATGGTGGAGTATTCAGCTTAGCTTTGAGGGCATTAGTAAAGCTCGTATCTTTTTCTTCTTATTTTTTGTAATTGTACACGTTTTAATGAAAAAGGTCTTTGGGAATTAAAAGCTATTGCTCTCATGTTGTCTGGGACTGTTTTGTATTGCTTGAAGTGTGCTATTCCCCAGGAGTAGAGCAGACAAGGAAAGATAGGTGACATTAATCCCGTCCCTTACTGTTGTTCTTTGTGGACTTAGGTCTCTCCAGCCACACACTCGGAGGAAACTCCATACAAACAGAGGAAGCCAGACTCTTTCTGGGAGAACTTAGTAGCTGACTTACTACATTAGACATTGATGCCTGCCAAAGATAAAACCTGGGAAAAGACCTCCAGGTCCTATTCTCAATTGTTGCTGCCTGGGTCCAGTGTGTATGTCTGAACTGTGCACACATTTCCCGGGGTGGGGGGCGCCCTCAGTACACAGCTGTCTGTGACAGGATTGCTGATGTTTACAGTAACAAGTTAGCACTGCTATATGCCAAGGCAAGGCGTTTCTTATTTTAAAGATGAGAACAATTCCTTCTCTTCCCCCACTCCATTGTTATTTGGTTTACTAGATTTGCAGGAGAAGGAAGCAGTAAATTACTAAAGAAAAAAGTGTAAATCTCACCAGGGTGTGCTCTGTTTGAATTTGGATGAAGTTTAGCATACCGATCAAATCTGATGATACAGAAAACAGGTTCTCTCTGCTTTGTGGTGAACTGGTTTGGGGAAGTGAAAATAAAAAGTAATTAGACACATTCCTGTGTTGATGTCCGCACCTTTCTAGAAGCTCCAACTCCATCCAGCTGTACTCAGTGCCCAGCCCAATGGCCCCAGAAAGCCAGCTTGTTAGTGAGCAGAAAAGACTGTTAACCAAAACCACTCATTGCCAGCAAGCCCTTGCCCAAAGTCTTTTCCTCATTGAACTCCCTTAGTTAACACTGCATTCTCCCATCTGTGTCTGTTAATAATGTGTTGGAGGAGAGGGGCACAGATGGGCAGAGAATAGCCATTCCTTCAATCACAAAAGAAAGGAAAGGAAGGTTTACTTTAAAGTACAAATTATTTTCAAACCACGTTTATGGAAAGCCAGTATTAAAAAGAAGTCAGTAGATTCATAAAGAACACTCCTATAATACAAACAAAGCGTCTATTTCTTCACTGTCTTCAATAATCCTTTCCCGAACGGCTGTCAGTCTCTGCCTTGCTCAGCCACCGCCCTCTCCTGTGGTGCTTCTTAGCACCAGAGGTGCTCTGAATTAACCTGGAGAGCTTTAAAAAATATCAAGGCCTGGGTCTCACACACAAGGATTTTTAGAATTTTTTAAAGTTTCCCCAGATGATTCTAAAATGCAGCCTAAGTGGAGATTACTGCTTTTTCCCCTCAGCATCCCACCTGCCCTTCAAGACCAGCACCTGGGGTTCCCCTCTTCCCCCGGAGATGCTGAGATATTAAAGGCAGACTCAGTAGTTCTTAGGACACTGATTCCCAAATTGCCTGATGGAAAAATCACTCAGGGCATTTACCAAACTTTCATATCTCCGGGGGCCTCCCCTGCAGATTCTGATTTGCTAATACAGTTCTGGGACAGGGACAAGGGATCTACATTTGCCTCTCTGAGATCCAGTTGAATAAGTCTGGTAAACACTATTTTAGGACTTTTCTACTCAAAGTAAGGTCCATGGTATTGGCATGGCAGCACTGGAACACATGTGCACTTGTTAGACAAGCAGAATCTCAAGCCTCATCCCAGACCCACTGAAACAAGCTGCATTTTAACAAGATCTCAGGTAATTCATATCACATTCAAATTTCTCTAGTTTGTTTCCCTAACATTAATCTCCAGAACTTTGATTCTTCGTTTTCCTTATTAGATTAAGTCAAACTCAGCTCTCTATTATAATGAGAAATAATGACTTAAAACTGATAAATTACTTGGATTATAATAAATGGACCAGTTACTTTAAAACATTTCTTCAAGTGTAAGTGGCTTGTTAGATTCTGTTTTTGCTAATATGCAAGATAAGCCTTATATAGTCTCAGCATTAACTCAAGAGTTGAATTATTTTAAAACATAATAAAAACATCAATTTGCTCTAAGTTCTATCATTTATTTAAAAACATAATAAACACCAATTAAAACCTAAGGGTTAGAAAGTACTTTAAAGATGACCCAGTCCCACTTTAATCTGAATCACTACAAATGCCCAGGTCAAGTGGCGTTCAGTTTAGCCTGGCCGCCCCCCACATTCACCATGACAGAGGATGAATCACCTCCCCATATAATCCATTTCATCTTTCATCAGCTCTGAAAAAAAAATCATGCATTGAAAAAACTATCTCCCTGTATTGTTTTTAATTAGAAAGATTTTTTTGTTTATGGAGAATTGTGTAAAATTTTAGAGATGATGGGCCAGTTTATTAGCAAGCACACAGTTTCTCTGCATATGTTTCATTTATTGTAAATAATAACAAATGTCTAATAGATGGCAGGCAACACGCTGACACTGTGTACACATTAGGAAACGAAACACAGTCCCTGCCCTCAAAGCACTTGCCAACCAATGTTATACAGACTAAATCAAGAGTTAAATACTTTGCTACAGTGTTAGGACAGGGGTAAATACAGGACAGTAGGAGGTTATCAGCGGGACACTTAATCCAGTCCAGAGATGAAGCTCTGGAGAAGGACGTCTACACTGAGGTTGGAACATGAGTGGCTCTAAGACAGTGTTGCCAGTTTTACATAGTTTGAAATGGTTTTATCTTTTCTCGAATCCTATATTGAATCTGTCTTAACTGATAGTAACTTTCTACTCACTATTGGTTTTCAAAACTCACAATAAGCTGAAGCAAATATCCAAGCTCATTCTCTGATTTAAAGATCATCCCTCCTCAAGTCTCAAACACCTTTAATGTGTTAGGACTGGGAGGGGGAGGAGGAAAGGAGACAGGCATCTCCTTATTTAACTGGACATAGTAATGGTTTTCTTGGAGCAGAGCGTGTCTAGTCAACATGGACTTACTTTCCTTAATATCTTCACCCTGCAGGGATCTAAACGTAGGCTCTCCTATTGGAAACCTGTCTGAGTTTCTCTTTACTGCACCAGGCCCAGATACTTCCTCTCCTTATACTCACCCACTGGTTCATGCCACAACTTCCAGGAACCAACACATGCCTACCTGTCTGGAAGTCCTCTGCTCCAGTATTGTCAAGATAAATTGTCTGCGGTATCCATTGTCCAGTTTTTAGGATACAAAGTCAACACACCCAAAATCAATCATATTTCTAAACCCTAGGAATAAACAATTAAAAAACAAAATGTTAAAAATAATATCATTAAGAATGCCACCAAAAAAAATAAATACTCAGCTATAAATCTAAAGTTTACAGTTTGTGTTTGCTGAAAAACAATAAATGGAACACATACTGTGTTCAAAAACAGAAGACTCAACATACTGAAAATGTCAATTCTCTCCAAATTGGTCTATCATTCAGCAAATTCCTGTGAAAATCCCAGAAGAATTTTTTATAAGTAGAGACAAACTGATTTCATCATTTATATGAAGAGACAAAGGAAATATAGCCAAAATAATTTTGAAAATGAGGAATGAAGTTGGAGAATTCACACTGATCAATTTTAAAATTACTATTCATGTGGTAATTGAGACAGCGTATCATTAGAGAAAGGTTACAGCCAGAAATCAATGGAACAAAATAAAGATGCACACCAATGTGGCCAATTGATTTTTTTATAACATGCAAAGAGATTCAAAGAAAAAGGAGAGTCTTTTCAACAAATGGTAGTGGAACACTTGGACATTTACATGCAAAAATTAACGCTGGCCTAAAGTTACACTTTATACAAAAATTAAATCAAAATGGATCATAGAAACAAACATAAAACAGTAAGCTACAAACTTTTAGAAGAAAATGTAGGAGAAAATCTTCACAACCTGGGGTTAAGCAAAGAGTTTTTAAATACGACACAAAAAGCACAATTCATTTTTTAAAAATTAATAAAATGTAACTTCATCAAAATTAAAATCTTTCCTTTGAAGCTTCTTAAAAAGCTAAGCACAAAATTAATATATGACTCAGCCGTTCCATTTCCCAGTATGTAGCCAAAGAACTATAAATAGTAAGATAGTAGAATACTCATGTCCACTGCTCATTATTCACAATAGTCAAGGGACAGAAACATCCTAAGTGGCCATGGACGGGTGAATAGATGAATTCAATGTAGAATACACAGATAATGGAATTTTACTCATGCTACACCCAATATAAACCTTCAAACCATTATGTTTAGAGAGTAAGTCAGACACAAATATTGTATGATGGCTCTCACATGAGGTACCTAGAAAAGGCAAATTCATTAAGATAGAAAGTAAAATGAAAATTACCATGGTCTGGGGAAAGGAAGAAATGGAAGTTATTGTTTAATGGGTATGGTGTTCCTGCTTGAGGCGACGAAAAGTTGTAGAAATAGTGGTGATGGCCACACAGCACTGTGAATGTAATTAACGTCACTAAATTATGCACTTAAAATAGTTAAAACAGTAAAATTTATTTACATATATTTTATTTATGTATTATATTTTTATTTTACATTTTTATATATTTGCTTACCTCATATTTAATCATTCATAAATGTTATGTTTACATATTTTATATATAAAATAAAACTTGTTTTAACAACTGTAGTATATGCATACAATGGAATATTATTCAGCCTTTAAAAGGAATGAAATTCTGAGGCTGGGCATGGTGATTCACACCTATAATCCTAGCACTCTGCAAGGCTGAGGCGGGTGGATTGCCTGAGCTCAGGATTTAAGACCAAGGAAGAGCAAGAGCAAGAACTTGTCTCTAAAAAATAACCAGGCATTGTGGCAGGTGCCTATAGTCCCAGCTACTTGGAAGGCTGAGTCAAGAGAATCACTTAAGCCCAAGAGTTTGAGGTTGCTGTGAGCTGTGACACCATAGCACTCTACCTAGGGTGACAAAGTAAGATTCTATCTCAAAAAAAAAGGAATGAAATTCTGATACATACCACACACACACACACACACATGCCCGCCCCACAATTAATAAAAATATATATTTGCAAATTAAATACCCAGTTAAGAACTTAAACCCAAAATATATAAAGAACTCTCAAAACTCAACAGTAGGGGAAACAAATCCAACCAAAAACATGGGTAAAAAACTTCAACAGATACTTCACTGAAGAGGATATAAGAATGGCAAATAACCATAGGAAAAAATGTTCAACATCACTAGGCATGAGAGAAATGATAAGATACCTCCACCCATCTATTATTACTAAAATAAAAAATCACAATACCACAATGCACTAGATGAAAGAACTGAAATCCTCCTGTGTTATGGGTGGGAATCCAAAGTGGTACAGCCACCCTGGAAAACGGTTTGGCAGTTTCTTAGCACATTAAACAGGTCCTTATCATATGACTCATCAATGCCACTCTTGGCTACTTACTCAAAAGAAATGAAAATTAGCCCATCCATTTTAAAAATTCTTTCAGACAGAGATTGGTTTGGTTTAGTTTGGGCTTAGGTTTTTAAAGACCCTCAAACTATCTGAACTTGATATATCAAATTATGGTATTTTATTTTATCTTTTGCAGTTTTCATACATTTTCTTTTACATAAATTCTTTGCCTCTTCCAAATTATAATTACCATTTTGTACCTGATTCATATCAGTAACCAAAGGACTATAAGATCCAGTCTGTTTTGCACCACTTCCTCTTTCTTCCGCTACAGTACTGTGTAGTATTTGCACACGTGTTTAATTAAGAACCTTTTGTTCAACAGTTAATTACAAGTCTGACTTGTATGGACTATCCTATTTTTGATGTTTACTGATTTTGGCAAAGTTTAGATCACTGCTTGATGACCCTTTAAGTGACATTTGTAAAAATAATAAAATATTTGTCATAAACTGTTAAAAAAAGAAATGAAAATTAATACCTGTGTACAAATGTTGATAGTGAATCTGACAGCACCCCACCTGGAAACAACTCAAATGTGCTCCAGTGGGTAAATTGTGTAACAAAATGTGGTGCCTCCATCCAATGGAACACTACTCAGCAACAAAAAGGAACCAACTACCAATACTGTCTCTGCTCAGACTGGTATAACAAAATACTATAGGCAGAGTAACTCAAATGACATTTACCTCTCACAGTTCTAGAGGCTACAAGATCCAAGATCAAGCTAGGTGCTCTCAGATTCAGTTCTTAGCAAAGGCCCTTTTCCACCTAGCGGAGAGCAACCTTCACACTGTATCTACACGAGGAAGAGAGAGGAAGTTCCAGGGTCTCTTCCTCTTCTTAGAAGGGCACTATCCCAGTGGGGAGGCTCCACCTTTATGACCATATCCAAATCTAATTACTTCCCAAAGTCCCTACCTTCTAACATCATCACATGAGGGTTAGTCCTTCAACATACGAATCTGGGAGCAGACACAAACACTCAGTCCATAACAGATATGCACAACAACATGAATGAATGTCAAAGACATTGTAGTGAATGAGAGAAGCCAGCCTCAAAAGATTGCAGACCACATCCTTCCATTTATATGACATTGTGAAAGAGGAGGCTATAGGCCCTGAGAACAGAGCAAGTTGCCAAGGCTAGGGTCAGAGAGGACATGTTAACAAAGGGATGGCATGAGGTAGCATTTTGGGTGATAGGACTGTTCTGTGTCCTGATTGTGATTGATTGTGACAGCTATTACAAGAATTTATGTGTTAAAACCTCTAGAGCTGAGACTCTCCAAAAAAAGTCAATTTTGCCTTTCATTAACTTTAACAGTTAAAAGAGACCATCAGATTCTAGTCTGGGAGCAGTTGTATCAGAAAAGGACACTTATTCAAACCTAACTGTACTACAAGTGAGATCATTACTGGTTGTAATGAGGCTGTAGAGTTGGTCTAGATAAGGGAAAGAATTTTTTTTTAAGTAACGTGACTACAGTCAACCTTACAAATGTTAAAAGAGCAAAATATATGGAGACAAAGGAACACTCGCCTATGAATCCAGTAGTGGGAAGAAGACGGCAAAGTGGTCTTGATCACATACCAGACTCCAGAGCACAGCCAGTGGGGCCTGAGCCTGAAGATGACTCAAATGGGAGGAATGTGAGTGACAGTTAGATGTGCAGGGAGCAGGGGCAGTTCTTCACAGGTCCACTTCCAAAGGCAGCCATTCAAAGGTCATGGAATTTTCTTGTTTAAGCACAGGAAAAGCCTCTAAAGCTCTTGGAACTGCCTACAAAATGAAGCCTCAAAGGAAGGCCTCTGAGTGTGTGCTCCCTGGGAGCTGCCCTGAGGAGAGCTGCTCCAAAGCCCAATTAAACCTCCTCTGAATTAAGGTTAAAGGGGAGGGAGGAAAGTTTCCAGAGGAATCCTGCCTAGTAGTTAGTTACAAATGACAAAATTTATTTTTTTTCCTTTTTTTTTTCTTTTTTATTTCAGATTAATGCAAGAGTACAATTAGGTTACAATGTTTGCATTTGTTAGGTAGAGTCCCTATTGTAGTTGTGTCCTGCACCCAAGAGGTGTGCCACAGACCTTTACATTGTGCCCATTAAGTGGGAGCACACCCATCCCCTCCCTCCTTCTCTGTTCCCTTCCTTTTCCCTCCTCCCCCCAAATTGAATTGAATTGAGTTTTTCTCTTATGTGGGTGTGCATTACAGTGCAAAGGACAAAATTTAAATCATCCCTGCGTTAGTATTCTCTCTTATAAGGGAAATATAATAGAAATGGGGAAACTGTTTACTTCTCTCATTTACTGGTGGGGGAGGATGAGGAACTCGAGGCTGTTTTGTTTCAAGGAACTGTTTATTTAGACTTTGAAAGTGAGAGTAACTTCTTTTAAATAAAGACTTTATTTAATTTCTTTAGAGGTGAACGTGTAACTTAAGAATTTTAATTAGTGCATATAAAATATTTCTGCACGGCAGTAGTATCTTCCAATATTTCTTATTCTATGTACTTTATATTCTTTGTATATTTGTTTCTGAAATTCATCCCTTAATATGGCACAGCTGCGCGCAGATTACTACAAATGTCCACCAGAGGGAGACTCAAGACTGAGTTTTCCCCTTGGGACTTCGATTTTTAATTTGGCCAAAACTGTACCACATGTTGGTATAGTGAGGCAGTCCAAGATGGAGAAGAAATTCATGGTTATGGAATAAGATAAAGGGATAAAGAGAAAAGGGATGTTTAAACATCCCTGCTTTTTCTCTAGGGCTTAGAGAACTAGAGGACTTAGGACTTACTCCTCCTGATCCTCTGAGGTTTGTAAAGCTGAGCTATTTGTCTGCTTTCGAAAGTAAAAAGCCCTTAAAATTCGTGGAACTGTCCAAGAAGGACAAACTTTATAGGAATACTCCCAACCCACTTGCCCAGTGCCAAAGGCATGTGTCATTCAACTCACAGAAGACATTTACCAAATTCAAGAGATCCCTCCCTGGAGGTCCACATTAAGCCCCCAAACCTAATAAAAGTGAAAATAAAATTACACTTCCTCTTAATACCCACTAAGTAATAAACAATTCTGCATGGCTTGGCTACAAACTAAAAAACAAACAAACAAAAGTAACTTTAAATCACATTTTAATATCTAGGACTTGAGTGAGGGTCTGGGGATGGGATAAAAGAAGTAGAAAAGCAAAGGAGGGCTTTTCTTTCCACAGTTAAGCAGGCTGATGGCTTTGGGGAGCAGATACTGGTTAAGAGTTAAACCTCACAGAGTTAAGAGTACAAGCCGGTTTTAAGAGTACAAGCCCAGAGGTCCTTAGTGGGAAAAATCTAAAGTCGTATCATTTTCTTCCTGGGCCCTCATCAGTTGTGGGAACCAGAGAAAGATGACATAGAGGACAGATTTTTTTAGTGAGATCCTCTTCAGTCATGGTTCCTGACACACAGTGTTCTCACCACATCTAGCCTGCAGGTGCTGCGGTGCACAGCAGGCATCTGGGACAGCCATGGGAGTGCCCCGTGGCACAGTCCAGTGGGCTGAGGTCTCATGATGCCTGCCGGGAGTCACAGAACAAGTGGGAGTTCTTCTTTGGTTCCAGAGGACATGAAATGACCTGTTTCTGCTATTAAACACAGTAAAAGAGAAACTGAAGAAGGAAAAATAAACCAAGGTAAGCTGTAAACTTAGCTGTGTCTGTTTCAGTCCTAGAGGAACACAGGTGATTACAATGAGTGCAAACACTCTGACACCTCACCTTTTCCTTTGGTCCATAAAACAGATACAGAATCACAAGAACTTTAAGATCCAAAGGTTAATCACAGAAAGGGATTGGTTTCCATCTCTGAGAAACAAATCTGTACAAGAAATCTGATGACATGTTCCTGGATTGACCGTAAAAAACATTTTCCCAAATAACATCAGCTGATTCTCTGGATTCTATCTTTGGGACTATCCCAAATTCACTGGGGAAATCACTGTATTGAGTCAGTTTAGTTTCACCGGGGTATGATACAGCTTGTAAAAGCTACGTCATACAATCACATAGTATGAATGAAAACACTATTAATTAGAGATAAGCATTTGTCCAAGAACTTGTTGAAACGGGATCTTGTGGGGATTTCTCTCTGACCTTTGCCAAGCAGAAATACAAAATAGATTTAGGTGTAAAAATAGATTCATACATCTTATAAGAAAAGGTCCTTGTGACTGTTCCTTTCTAAGGAAGAAAATCTGCTCATTTTATGATACTCATCTTCCTTTCTTGATTAAGATATCTGATCTATCCACTAGGAAATCATACGCAATGAATCTTAAAATTTAGTATTATCTTTAAAAAGAGTTTCTTAAAATTGCTTTTAAAAGTAGTTTAGGCTTTGGCCAAAAAATAATTATACTTTGGCCACAAAAACAAAATATATAATACATAGAAATCTTTTTAAAAATATTTTTAAAGTAATAAAAATGGATAGCTTATTGCTCATTTCTTTATGAAGAATGAAAATTAGATGTGATAAAATAATCAAATTTCTTCACCATGAACTTTTTAATGACTTTTTGATAATAAAATATATTTATTTCGGAACCTTATCTATTTGTGTTCCCTAAAGGCAAAGTTGTAAGATAAAGTCCATAAGACTGAATTCTAGAGAGCTATGTAATTGTAATTTATATTATATATACTACCTGCACAGTTGTATGCTGTGTCATGTTACACTCCAGCAATAATAATCTGACTCAGTACAGTAATTTCCTCAATTTTCCCTAGACAAAGCTCAGAGAAACATGTGACTTAGCTAAAAGTACAAAGCTAGTAGTTCATGGGTGATCCAGGCCTAGAATGCAAGTCTCCTAATCCAATGCTTTTTTCTGGTCATCATGAGGTTCTCACTCTTCCCCAGAGAAGCCCTCACCAACTATGTATGTTCCCAAACCATCATCTCAGTGCTGACCCTCTGACCACCCTGGCCTGCCTTCTCTGACTTAGCTCCTCACATCCCACTTTGCCTCCCTCAGTTCATCTTTCCCTGACCATTCTTCCTTACCATGCCACCATGCTAACATAGGTCTAACTTAGTTTCTCTATCAAAAAGCCACACCCCATTCCCTAACCCTAGAATTAGATATTCTCTGAGATGAAGCTAATGGCTAACTTGCCTAATAAACTTATCTGTCTATGCAGTAAGAAAAAAAGGGATTGAGAAGGTTTCTCCCACCCAAGGTGACATACGCACCATTTCTAGAGACAGAGAACAGGTTCCAGCTGTGTGCTCTTCAGATCAGCACTGAGATGCCCCATGGAGGCCACTTACATCTATGCTCAGGACCACTTATGACTACTAACCATAAAACTACGTATCCGAGGGGGCAGAGACAATATGGCTGACTGAAGCCAGCTTTCCACAGAGGCTCCCATCCAAAAGGAGAGTTAAAGGACAGAAATTTAGCAAGTAACCTGGTGGATTAGAGCTGCACCAAGAGAGAAAGTTGAAGAACGCACATCAACCCCGCTGAGGCAAGCTGCGACCCCAAGGATACAAATAAAAGGTACAAAATCCATCACCAAGTGGACAGGAGTCCCCTCCCCCATAAGAATGGCTCAGAGTGCCCCACAAACAAGCAAGCAGAGTTCAAAGGTCCTCCCACTCCACTCCACAGGAGAGACCCTCTAAAAAATGGACCTACCTCCCCTATCGTGTTCTCCTGCCAGGCATAAAACTGTATAAAACTGTATATATTCTCTACCTGCAATTCTGAGCTCCCAGGACTCCCCTCCACTCTCACTCTGAGGTCTGGAGGCCTGTCACCCAGGAGTCCAGATTCTTGGGTAAATTCTCGAGGGGTGTGGACAGTGCCTGGACTGCAGCTGGTCAGTGCTGATTCCGTGGCATAGGAGGGAGGAGAGGACATTCGGCTGAGAGGGAACCACGCCAGAGCAGCGGTGCCCCGAGGCACAGAACACCAGCCATTTTTGGCAACAATAGGGCTCACCCCATATATTCCAAAGTCACATGCCCTGTCTCTCTGGGCAACCAAAGGAGGCCAAGCATCTTCTCAGGTGGCAACCACCACGGAACAGATCTGGGATAGAAATGCAGGCCCCATGAGTAAAGGGTTTGCCTGAGGCAGTACCAGCCTGGGTGGAGCACGGGGACTAGAAAATGCATGCACAGAGCCGAAAGATTCCCAGGGCAAGGCTGACCCAGAGGACTGCTTTACTGAGCCTAAGATGCACCCAGTCCTCAGAGGATCGTCAGCCTATACACAAAGGAAGGCAGGAGGCTAGAACTGAAAGCTAACCTTACTGCAAATACAAACCTACAGGAGCAAAGACAGGGCCTGAGGCCCAGGTTCTGGGAACTCAAAACAGTTTCTCTTCTGCAGGGGAATTTAGCAGGGACAGAAACAAATTCCCACAAAGTTGTTCTGTTCTGTCAGTAACATCAATCAAGGAGGGGCTGGAACTGAGTGAACACCCCCCAGCCTCCATCAAGAGCCCGAGGTTGTCAGGCCTCACCTCCCCCTGCTGGATAGAGGTAGACAGAAGTGGCCTGGCTGAGCAGATATAGATTTCCTTGTGATTCAGGCAGGTGCAAACCCCTGGAGTATCTGCTCATTGGAGGCAACTGGGTCACAGCCCTGTGGGGCTATCAGTGACTGGGTGTGACAGAGGTGCAAGGTGGGGAAGGAGGCATCAACCTTCCCAGACTAATCTATTTGGTGGGAAGTCCTCCTGACTTCACAGAGCACTGGAGCAAGTCATATTTGAGTTGTCAGCAGACCCGTGCAATCTAGTTGCCAGAGACTTTTTACACTCTCCCACCTGAGACAGGTGCTGACTGAGACAATTGATTTAAACCTTTTGAACTGAGCCAATCACCTGAGGACTATCCAAGTGGTGCCCTGGGTGTGTGGTTGTAGAAAGGTTTGATTTTCCTTTTCCAATTGCTAACTGTGGGGGGAAGGGTGACTTCATTGGTATTTCTCCACAGGTGAGACTTTGACCCAGAGTAACTGTTTCACAAGGGTTGGAGAGAGACCAGCTGAAAATAAGACAGAGCCACTTAGCCCCACCACACCAAACAGGCCCCCAATTTCTTAGGCCACAGCACTGTACAGGTCCTTGACAAAGCTCCAGGGAAAAGTCAAATGGTGTAAAATAATCATGGGGCATAATCAGTGGAAAAACTCTGGTAACATGAATAACCAGAATAGATCAACCCCCTCACCCCCAGGAAAGATATGGCAGATAGATGTAACTGAAGATCCCATTCATAAGCAGCTGGCTAAGATGTCAGAAATCGAATTCAGAATTTCGATTGCAAACAAGATTAATAGAATGGAGGAAAATTTGGAATTAGAAATTTGAGGAGCAATTCAAAAGTCGGAATTAGAAATTCAAGGAGAAATTCAAAAGTTGTCTCAAAAACTTAACAAATTTAAAGACAAAACCACCCAAGATTTGACACACTGAAGCAAGAATTTGCAGCCCTCAAAGATCTGAAAAATACAGTATAATCCCCCAGTAACAGAGTGGAGCAAGCAGAAGAAAGTATTTCTGACATTAAAGACAAAGCTTTTGAACGCTCCCAAACTCTCAAAGAGAAAGGGAAATGGAGAGCAAAAAATGGATCATTCTCTCAGAGAGCTCTGGGATAATTTGAAGAAGGCTAATATCTGCCTCATTGGAATCCCTGAAAGTGATGAAGTGGCCTTGCAAGGCACAGAGGCCCTTCTCCATGAAATTATGAAAGAGAATGTTCCAGACATGCCAAGAGATTCTGAAATTCAGATAGAAGACAGTTTCAAAACCCCAGCACAGCTCAACCCAAGTAAGACATCCCCCAGGCATATCATAATTAACTTTACTAAACTTAATATGAAGGAGAAAATTCTGAAAGCAGCCAGCCATAAGAAATCCATTACCTACAAAGGGAAGAATATTAGAATGACTGCAGATCTCTCTCATGAAACCTTTCAAGCAAAAAGAGGGTGGTTGTCAACTTTTTATCTCCTAAAACAAAATAACTTTCAACCTTGGATCCTGTATCCAGCTAAACTGAGTTTCATTTATGATGGAGAAATTAAATACTTTAATAACATTCATATGTTGAAGAAATTTACCATAACCAAACCAGCTCTTCAAGATATTCTCAGACCTATCCTCCATAATGACCAGTCCAATCCTCTACCACAAAAGTAAACTCACTCAGAAACTTTTGATCAAACTTCAACTTCCACAGTGCTGAAAGAATTAAAAATGTCCACTGACTTTTGAAAAACACAATACCCAAAATTTTACCAGACGAATCCATATTTCAGGAAAATGGCAATCAGAAAAAAGCAGGTGTTGCAATTCTACTTGCAGACACAATAGGCTTTAAACCAACAAAAGTAAGGAAGGATAAGAACGGTCACTTCATATTTGTTAAGGGTAATACTCAATATGATGAGATTTCAATTATTAGTATTTATGCACCCAACCAGAATGTCCCTCAATTTATAAGAGAAACTCTAACATACATGAGCAATGTGATTTCCTCCAGCTCTATAATAGTCAGAGATTTCAACACTCCTTTGACCATGTTGGATAGATCCTCCAATAAGAAGCTGAGCAAAGAAATTTTAGATTTAAACCTAACCATCCAACATTTGGATTTAGCAGACATCTACAGAACATTTCATCCCAACAAAACTGAATATACATAATTCTCATCAGCACACAGAACTTACTCCAAAATCGATCACATCTTAGGTCACAAGTCTAACCTCAGTAAATTTAAAAGGATAGAAATTATTCCTTGCATCTTCTCGGACCACCATGGAATAAAAGTTGAGCTGAGTAACAACAAGAATCTGCATACTCATATAAAAACATGGAAGTTAAATAACCTTATGCTGAATGATAGCTGGATCAGAGACGAGATTAAGAAAGAAATTGCCAATTTTTTGGAACAAAACGACAATGAAGACACAAACTATCAGAACCTCTGGGACACCACAAAGGCAGTCCTAAGAGGGAAATTTATAGCACTACAAGCCTTCCTCAAGAGAATGGAAAGAGAGGAAGTTAACAACTTAATGGGACATCTCAAACAACTGGAAAAGGAAGAACATTCCAACCCCAAACCCAGTGGAAGAAAAGAAATAACCAAAATCAGAGAAGAATTAAATGAAATTGAAAACAAAAGAATAATACAACAGATCAATAAATCAAAAAGCTGTTTTTTTGAAAAGGTCAATAAAATAGATAAACCTTTAGCCAACCTAATCAGAAAAAACGAGT
>CAUYPK010082769.1:0-18398 GCA_963574355.1 Loris lydekkerianus
CCTACAAACATATGAAAAATGCTCATCACCCTTAATCATCAGAGAAATGCAAATCAAAACTACTTTGAGATATCATCTAACTCCCATATCACAAAATCCCAAGACCAGAGATGTTGGCGTGGATGTGGAGAAAAAGGAACATTTATACAATGCTGGTGGAAATGCAAATTAATACATTCCTTTCAGAAAGATATATAAACCTTATTTTGAAAATAACTATCTCTTTGGTTCTGGTGCTTTTGTGTTTTTGGTACCTCATTTGGTCACAATGCATGTTTCAAGTGAGACCCAGAGAATAAGTTTTCCTAAATCAAAGTTGTTTGAACTTATATCTGATCCATCCTAACTTCTCATAGGGTTTACTGAAATTCGTTATGGACACAGTGTTTATCTTCCACTGTGATCTCTCCGTTTAGAAGACTGTTCGTGTTTCCAGTTTTGTTTCTGATAGCATTCTGTGATGTTCAGTATTTTTTGGGGGGTAGTGGGGGGTGGGGGAGTGGAGGCAGCAGCAGTTCTTTCTAAAACTGTCATATGGAAGCCAAATATGATATCATATTTATAATGTTTATCTTTCAAAACTCATTTCTTAAAATTAGGTAAGCAGTGAAAATTAGATTTGAAATATTTCTGCTACTGTCTCATTTCTGCACAGCATTCTATGAATTAAGATATTTTATTTAAACTTTAAATAAATCATGTCAAATGTAATTTGAATTATAAAATATAGGTGTAATGAGGAAAGATTAAAGAAATTGGGGTCATTTAAACCAGTGTTTAAAAAAGACTAATAAATATCTAATTCCTTTATTCTATTCATAAAATATCTTTAGAAAGAAAAGCATTGTCTGTTCCTTTGTATCCATACTAGAAGAATGAAAAAATGATAACAATGGAATGGATAAGAAAGCAGGATAATAGATTTAGATTATTTTAAAACTATATGTTGATAAACATTACCATCTTTTCATATTAATTTACTTAAAAATTACTCTTCAAAAAGCACTTACAAAAAGCAGAATAATAGATTTAGATTATTTTAAAACTATATGATGATAAACATTATGATCTTTCCATGTTGATTTATTTTAAAATGACTTTGAAAAGCACTTACAAAGTATTTACACTTATGCCAGAGACTCTGTTAATTATGGTGGCAGAGACTCAGATATGGCCCTCCCCTCCCAGGCTTCATAGCTTAACATGGAAAACAGATGTGTTAACAAATGCTGCTATTCCACAGGATAGGAACCATATGGACGTGCAGGAACGTACACAGTGCTGTGGAACACAAAAAGGTATCTGTTAATTCTGTCTGAGTTAAAAGGATATTCTTCGCTGAGAAGCTAACTTTGAATTTTAAAGAAAGAACCAAGAGCCGCCAGGTGGATTAAAGCTTGAATAAGAGCATATGGATATAGTTACAAAAGTTTTAGAGTCAGGAAAGAAAAGTGAGTCAATAAGTTGCTTAGCCATCATAGGTGTACATATAATGTTATTAATGTTATTTCTTCAGGAATCTAGAAAAAAACTAATTCTAATCTTCTTCTTAGCTTGAAGCTCCTTCAAATATACTTTTTGGATGAGGTTATAGGTTTTGATTTGATTTTTTTAAATAATAATATATAAAAAGCTACCCCAGTAGTCTACATACTAATTATTAATGACTACTTAATTATATTTGAAATATATTCACATTGCTTTTAAAAATTAATAATTGTTACAACAAGACATAGAGTTTAAATAAAAAATAAAAATGTGTGTTGAATTTTCTCTAAGCAAAAAGCCAGTGTTCTAAAGATTAGTTAAAAAATAAGTTTATCAAGTTAAGGAATCTTAAATGTCATTTATCATAATCAACACTTTTTGATGTGCTCATTAGAAAGTATCTGTTGACAGTGAACTGACAGCTGTGAATATTATTATACTGAAAAAGGTAAACATTCTACTTTCTTAAAAATTTAAACTAGTATTTGCTATTAGGTGGTATTTTTCCCAACTATTTTTGTTTTCTAACTTTTTTCTTTTGTGGTAGATTTAGGTAGATTTGGTAGATTTAGGGGGTACAAGTGGTGCTTTTTCAGTTAAATGGATGTGTTGTATGGTAGTGATATCAGAGCTTTTAGCATACTTGTTATCTGAATAGCCTATATTGTAGCTGATAGGTAATTTTCCTAACTTTTATTTACATACTATTATACAGAAAATATCAAGCTTCTTCATTTTAAGTTTTAACACTTAGGTGGTTTGGCTACATTTATATCATGTGTCTAATAAATGGGTTAAGCATGACCAACTCTGTAAATGTTGACATACTCTTTGTGATGTATCCCTGAGGGTTAAAGAGAGCAGTCTGCATGAGGACACACTTACTAGTCACCCACTATATAGATAAATATGAAAAAAAAAAAAAAAAAGAAAGAAATTTTGAGAAAAAAGAATAAAGCTCGAGAGAGCACGCTTCCGAATTTCAAACTGTATTACAAAGCTGTAGTTACCCAAATAGTGTTTAAGGGCACAGAAACAGACACGTGGGTCAATAGGGAGCCCAGAGACGGGTCCATGTATAGTCATATATCGCCAACTAATCTCTGACGAGAACACCAAGAATACATAATAGAGAACAATATTCTTCAACAAATAGTGTTACAAAAACTGGACAGCTGTGTGAAAAAGAATGAAACTGGGCCCTTGCATTGTATCATATATGAAAGTTAACTCAAAACTAATCAAAGATTTAAATGTAAGGTTTGAAACCATAAAACTGGAAGAAAACATGGGGAGGAAGCTCCTTGATATTGGTCTGGGCATTGAATTTTTAGATATGACACCAAAAGCACAGGCAACCAAAGAAAAATAAGTGAGACTACATCAAACTATTATAAAAAGTTTCTTCACACCACAGGAAATAACCAACAAAATGAAAAGGCATCATGTAGAATGGGAGAAAATATTTGCAAACCATGTACGTGATAAGGGGTTAACATCCACAGAATCCTTGCATCTTTGAGGAAAGTAAGATCCACCAGCAAAGAACTGAAAAGCATTATAAGCAATGTCCTCTTACATTGCAGGGAGGACAAGATGACAATAGAATGAAACATTAACTAACATTTGTCTCTTGGAAATTTTCATTTTATTTTATCTAACAGAATCAGTTAAAAAGAAATAAAGCAGAGAATAGAGACTAGATTTTAGCAAGGTCCTGTAAACATCTGTGCTGGCTGGCTGGCTGAATGGTTGGATACAGAAGGGTAACTGAACAGGCTCTCTAGTACCCTTTGGTTATAGATGAAGTCTGACAATTAAGTTTGTGAACTTGCCAGCAAGCACTTATGTTAGCAGCATTGTAAAAAACAACTCAGTAACCCATAACTTTAGTATGTCAGCATCCCACAACTCAGTAGCCCATAACTTTAGTATGTCAGCATCCCACAACTCAGTAACCCATAACTTTAGTATGTCATAACTCAGTAGCCCATAACTTTAGTATGTCAGCATCCCACAACTCAGTAGCCCATAACTTTAGTATGTCAGCTATGTTTGTGTTGACATGTGGTGAGGTCTTGCTGAATGGCATTTGTTATTGCCACCACATGTTTTTGAGTGTCATTGCAAGAATGTCAGTGCTTAAATTAGAGCAACGAACAAACATTCATAAACTTCTTGTTAAACTTACCAAGAATGGAAGTTAAAGCAGAACATGTTGGTTGAAGTTTATGGAGGTAATTCCATGAAGAAAATGCCAATGTACAAATAGATTAAATGTTTTTCTGAAGGAAGAGAAAAGGTCACTGATGAAGAGAGACCAGGGTGGACAGTAATGAGCAGAACTGTCAAAAACATTGTGTGTCAAAATAGTTGCCTGACTATGGCAAGCATAGCAAATCATATAAACATAGATAGAGAAACAGGAAAATCTTAACTGAAAAATCTTGGCATGAGAAAGTTGTGTGAAAATGCTCTCCAAGGAGCTCACTGATGAACCAAGCCAAGGAGAGTTAAAGTTTGCCAGGACCCTTTGGAGAGGCAAGACGATGTTTGGGGCCCTGCTAACACTGGTGATGAAATATAACTGTACCAATATGACCCTGAAACAAAGTGTCAAAGTACACAGTGGAAGTCAGCCAAATCTTAATGACCAGAAAACTTAGGTCAATCCAAATCAAGTGTCAAAATGATGTTACTAACCTTTTTTGATGTCAGAGGGATTGCTCATTATTAATTTATATCAAGTGGATAAAGTTAACCAAGTTAAATATTGGGGAGTGCTGAAAAGGCTGCTGAAAAACTTAAATAAAAACAACTTGAACATTTCACCAACTCACAGCTTTTGCATCACAAAAAAAGCATCAGTGGACACAGCACTATTTCTGAGGGAGTTTTTAGCCAGTAAACAAATAATTGTATTGGAATATTGTCCCTACTCTCCTGATCTGGCCCCCAATGGCTATTGCCTTTCCCCAAAGATAAAGGAGATATCAAAGGAAGACATTTTGATGACAATCAGGACATGAAGGGTAATATGATGGATAGCTCTGATGGCTATTCCAGAAAGAAAGTTCCAAAATTGCTTTGAAGGATGGACTAGGCACTGTCATCTGGGCATAGCTTCCCAAATGGAGTACTTTGTAGGTGACTGTAGTTGATATTCAGCAATGAGGTAGGTATGTAGCACTTTTTCTAGGATGAGTTTACAAACTTAACTCTCAGTCCCCATTTGATACTACATGAGCAAGACTACTGAAAAAACAATGGATATAGTAGAGAAGATGGATGAAAAGAAAAGAATCAATGACAATCCTTAGTCTTTTGACTTGAGAAAATTACTAGATACAAACGTTTAGAAACTAAGAGACAAGATAGCTGAAGGGGTAGAAATCAAGATTTCTATTTTGGCAGAGTCATGTTTTAAATTTCTTTCAGATATATGGTAGTGCTATCAAATAGGTGGGTTAATAGACATGTAGAGTTTTTGGCAAAAGTCATTTAGAAATAAATATTTCTGAACCACTGACCTATAACTAGTAATAACATCCTTAGATATATGACGTTACCTACATAGAAAGTATGATGGAAAGTGGAGAGCCTTGAAGTGCTTCAGCATTTACAGCAAAGGAGAAAACCAGGAAAGTGTGGTGCCACAAGTCCAAGAACATGTTTCCAAAGGGAGAGAGCGTGGGCAGCTGTTTATAAGTTCCTACAGAAAGTCAAACAGGATACATGCAGAAAAGTAAAATCCTTGCATTTCAAGTATGGAGATTTCTGTTGATCTTGATATAAGCAGTTTCAGTGGAATTCAACAGAAACATATCTATGATATACTGTCAAGAAAACTATTTTAATGGTCACTTAGCCTGTCATCATGTTCAATCTAGGTTGTGTCACAATTTAAGATACATTTTGTAATATTTATTTACTTTATAAGCATTTTGTCACTATTACAAATAACATAATTGCCAATTTTTCTTCTCCCTATGAAGATTCACTTAGAATATATTAAAATTCAAAAAAAAAACAAGAAAATATATTAAAATTCCTAATCTAGTGATAAGATATAAATGAACTAAATATATAATAATTTTTCTTTAATTTTAAATTAAAATGGAGGTCTTCAACATCTAAACAACCCAATCCATTTTTCTGCACTTATTCTGAAATAATAACTTCTATTTAAAACATTTATTCTTTTCCATACTAAAACAAAATTTGAGTTATTCAGTTGACTTTATGTATAGAAAGTTTTTGGGAAAAAGAATAATTATTTAATGCCATAGTTTCTAGTACTTTAAAACAGTCCATATTTTATGTATCTCTTATTTAATGTAGGTGAGCTCTAAGCAAAATCAACACAGCCTAATTACTTGAACTACTAAGAAAAGCTACTCAAATAACATTTTGGCTTATGATCAAGGAAAAACAAATCCATTGTTTTTATTTACATCTCATAGAGAAATAACAATCAAAATTAAATTTAAATATCTTCAGTGCTCAGCACATTACCTGGCATTTAATAGGCGCTCAATAAATATTGTTGAATGAATTAGAAGTCAGTTCAGGAGAAAATGACCTATGTTAGTATTGCATTCTCTCTGGTGGATAAAAAGCCTATGTTGCAAGGTAATAATTACTTGAGGATTTTGACAAATTTGAAAAATCAACTTTAAAAGTCTGAATTAGGTGTGTGCTGTCAATACCTTGCTTTCGAAAATGAACTTACATTTTTTTTCTGCAAAGGAGTCAAATATCCTTTACACAGCATATTAAACACTTTGGTTTACCTTTAATACATGGGAATCAAATAAATGTGCCTTACCAATAATACCCGCACAACTTTTTCTCTCCTGTTACAAATGTTCATCCAACATAAGCGTATTTTAGGCTGGTCAAAATCAACACTTCTATTAAACAGTACTTTCCTCCAGTCAATATTTTTCTCATTCAAACATTTACTTTCAGCAATCCTAAAACTCCAGTGATCTAAATATAGGCAACCTCAACTTGAAAAAATTCACAGCTAAAACTAACATATACTCCCTGCCAATCTGTGCACCAGCTGTGGATTAAAATGTGCTGAAAAGCAGAACATTTTGTCTCTCTTCAATGATCAAATATTCTCTTGCCGCATATACAACCCTTCATTTGTTAGGAGGAGGGGGGGTACGGCAGGAGGAAGAGAAGAATCTGTGATTTTCTTTTGAGGTGTCCAAAAGGTGCTGAAATCCACTTGACTTAGGTTGTCACCTGGTTCTTTCAACAAAAAACTGTATAAGTATAAAATAGGGGCAAGGAGAACAATGGCAACTGTTACATTCTTGGAAGAAAAGTACCTTTTTGACTTTTCTAAATTACTTTCAGATTTGCTTTCTGTTTATTTTCTGGTAAACATTTAAAAATATCTGCCTAAATGAGGTCCCATTTGCAGAGACTTTAGAAATTCCATGTAACTTCAATGTTCAAGGGAAAAAATGACAGCTTTATTACAGGCATGTGAGTATTAACCAAAGAGTTCATTTAATTATTTTAAGTCTCTCAAAAAATGTAATTTTTTTTTTACATTAACATAGCACTTCCCTGCATAAATTCTTCTATTATTTGTATCAAAAAATTACTTAAACTTTTTCTAGAATTCCATAGATCTCAAATCTTTTACTTATTACTTATTTAAAATGGACATGAAAACTGACCTGGGATTATCTAGCACAGGATGTTTTACTTAAAAATACAAATTCTAACCTCAGTGTAATAGATTAATTAAAGCATAATATCACAAGAAAAAACAAATCTTAAAATTGTTTACTGCAAATTCATGCTGAGTATTTTCCCAGTATTTTGTGCAATGGTCATATGTTTTGTGTAGGGGCAGAAGAATTTGTTTTACTTATTTTGCTTTACAAAGTATGAATTCTGTTGTCTTCTAACCATATGTCAAAACAGAATAGTTGCTATCTAATCACAGCATGAATTGTTCCATTTTAATTTAAATCCTTCATCATCACTTTCTAAGTACAAAGTTCATATGTGTTAATCAGATTGCTAAAAGTTAGAATTATTATTCCCTGAGAGTCAAAATAGAAATCTTACACTAAATAAAAAAATTAAAGAAAAAATGTTTATATGTACATTTATATTGTTACAATTAAATATGTACATATTTTATTTTTAGATACTGTCTTAATAAAAATAAGGAAAAATAACAGTTTAGGTAATATGTCTACCTTTAAAATATGCAATTTAACAAGTAGAAATATAAAAACTCAAAGCAATATACGTAGTATCTTTTTATATTTAAGTGAGACTTTATATTTTAAAAACACTTATTATCTCATTGTGGACTTCACAACTATTCTTTGAGATACAGAAAGACAGAAGCTGTGATTCTTAATTTATAGATAAGAAAATAAACACAGAAATTAAGTCATTTTCACAAAGTCTTAAAGCTGATTTCATGTTTTAAGTGTTTTAAAACAAAAGTATCTCAAGAATGGAAGAAAAAATATCCAATGTACTCAGCCATACTATGAAACCCAAGAATATGGGGAAAGGGGAAAGGAAGGAGAGAGGAGGGGGGAGTATGGGTGGAGGGAGGGTGATTGGTGGGATTACACCTACGGTGCATCTTACAAGGGTACATGGGAAATTTACTAAATGTAGAATATAAATGTCTTAACACAATAACTAAGAAAATGCTATGAAGGCTATGTTATCCAGTTAGATGAAAATATTTCAAATTGTATATAAAATCAGCACATTGTACCCCATGATTGCATTAATGTACATAGCTATGATTTAATAATAATAATATAATAAAATAAAATAAAGTACACTGGAAAAAAAATTAGACCCCCCACATATATCCACTGAATTACAATCATATAGTCAAATAAAAAATAGACCCCTAGCTTTCATGTATCTTAAGAGGACAAAAAAAAAAAAAAGCAAAAATTGATATATGCATCAAGATAAAGTGACATAGGCAATCATTTTACCTAAGGGAAAAGCAAGCAAAAAAGAAAAAAAATCACAAATGGTTGGAATAAAAAGTGGCTTTCTTTTTAATACAGAAAAATAAAATCTAATCCGAATTCTAAATGTGAATTTCACTAAAACAAGGCCACGCCAAGGATATTGAGAGCAGCACCGAATAGGTTAAGGACCACTTAATTATAAACTGTAATCAGTCCGTTTCAATTGACCTTTTAGAAATGATCATAGTTGTTGTCACAGGGTTTTATGGTTATTTTATTCCAGCCAACCTAAATTCTCTATCCTTGAGTAATCTGCAAAAAAAAAAAAAAAAAAAAATGTACCATGTCATGGCTACCATTTAGCCTTCCGTCCTTTTGACACACAGAGTATGTAACAATCATCCTGATGGAATGACAGCAAAAAAAGATCAGACTATCTTTCAAAAAAGGATACCCTGATCTTCTTTTGAAATTCAACATCAAAGCTCTTCTGAAATAACTAGTTACGATTTTTTTAAATTTGAGGTTTAAATAATAGGTAGTGCACAGAAATCAGAGGCAAAAATTATTAATTCCAGAGGGATTGCTCTGAAAACAAGAACTGGCCAATGTTGAACTTAATTAGTTGGCCAAATAATTGGAGGTATGAAAATCTCTTTTCCACTCGCATTTTTTACCTTATAGCACCTCATAGTGTCATAAACCCCAAGAGACTTAAGATTCTGAAGGTCACTGAGGAAATGTCAATGTTATTGGCATGCACGTGAACACATCTTATCACCTATCAACACCTCAACCTAGAGTCATGCAACAAAAGAGCCTAATCAGTTACCCAGCAGAAAATGAAATACAGAACTTTAATCGGGGAAAGTGTGACAAAGGGGCCTTCTTGCGGGAAGGGTGCCTATAACTAGGAAAATGAGAGTGAAGGGCCATCAGAGCCTGACCAGAGGGGTCTCAGATAGGAGGGATGGGTTACTCTGCCTTTTTCAGCTGCATGAAAAACTGAAAGTCTAATCTCATCCTTAGTTCTGAAATAGCCATTGTAATCTTTGTAAATAAACCAACAGATTCAATATTTGGTTTTCATCAAATCCCAGCTTCCCCTCTCCCACACATGATGAAGCCTACAGGGCCTCTCTGGTGGCTTGTAGCTGAAGAGTCTGCTTGTTAAGGTCTCTAACACTTGTGGAGCACAGATCAAAAAAGACATCTTCAAAGAGTGATATTTGCCTCAACTGCCCTGCCTGGAATTCTGTCTGAAGCCCAAGCCTATTATATTCACCACAACTAAATGCTCTGAGAGAAACACCTTCAACATCACGTATTGTGAGCAGCAAGAGGTTAGATGTAATCAGGGCCAGGTCCTGACTGAGCAAGGAGTCCCTGGAAGATGCCAAGAGCTAGCCTCGGAGGCATCCCACCCCCGTCTACAGGGCTGACCAGAGCCTGAAAGTCCACTACAATACATGCAAATACCTGCACAGTCTGACTTACTTGGATTTATTCTGCCTAGTAGAGTCTTCCTCTGGTTGTTATCCTTTTCTTAATATTTGCTTTTTCTTTCTTTTAAGTAATTCCTGTTGACAAGAGAAGACTTGGAAAACATACAGATGAAACCGTACATCACCTGAGATTTTACCACCTGGAGAGAATCACTAATAACACTTTCATGTATTTCCTTCAATCTGTTTTTTCTCTGCATTTAAACCTGAAGATAAAAATATATAGAGACGTCTGCCTCTATATGGTACAAATGGTTATTTAACCCTTATTGTCACCTAATGAAATATTATGAATATGTTGCATTCCTTATATTCTCCCAAGTGCTGTGCCATGATTTAAAGGCCTCAAGGTTAAGAACAATGTAGAATATACCAGCCATGGGTGCTGTTGACAGAAAGAGCTCACAAAGTGACATTACTAGCTCTTACCAATCTTCTCCTTTGACCAGCTAGAACAATGTTTTGGCTCTTTGCTGGATTAAGCCACCCCTATTATACCACCATCCATCTGATTTTGACTATTAAGCAGCCTATACCTTCCTCATGCCTGTGGGATCAGGTCAACTGGAAAACAAACATCTGATGAATTGTCCATACTTTTGAACTGTGCCTTGTACTGTCTGGCCACCCTGTGCCATCGACTCAACTTTACAGCCTCATTTCCTCAGCCCCCCTGATCCTCTTGCCTCCCTGCTTGCCCTCCCAGGTGAAAGACCAGCATATTTTAGTTCTGAGCCTATTTCTAGAATGAAAAGTGTAAAGATGATGTGATAATAAAAACAAGTCCCTGCACATTATTGTCTTACCTATTTAAGTACATGTATTTTATCATGATTAGAGTAGCTGAGATTGATCAGCTACAATGGGAGACGATCTTCCTTGTACAGACACCATATTCATTCAACGAGTATTCATTGGGCACTTATGTGCTAATTGCTGTGTAACATGATCCTGGTCTGTAGGAAGACTTAATTCCAGCGAAAAGCTAAAGAAAACAGGCAAATATAATAATTACAATATAAAAAATGCAATAGAGGTACAGGATATAAAAAAAAAAAAGAGGATATTATAACTTTAAAGAAGTCAGGAAGCATTACCCTGAGGTTATGTGCAGCACACTGTCAAGATTTTCTTTCCCTGGGAACTCAAAGAATTAAATTCACCCTCTTACCATTTTCTGAAGCACTTAATACATTACAGACTAAGATCCTTAGGACTTCACCATTTTTGTCTCAAACGTCTTTCATCCCAGTTTACGTCCAGTCTCCTCTCCCTCTCATTGAATCGTGTCTGTTGCCACTTCATTTGAAACACTTACATAGCTGGAATGAATGAGTTAATGAAGAAACATAATAGAACGCATTTTCCTTCCAGGCCTGCAGCAGTTCAATATATAAATTATGTTTTTGATTCTGGCAAATCTTTGGCAACTATTATAAAAAGATGTTTGAAAAAGGAAAACAGGAAATGCCTCAGAGAAATGTGTCCTTTGTTTCTTTGGAGAAAAACTTCCCATAAAACGCATCCAGCAGAATATAGTGAGATAAGCTAGAGCAGTGGTCCCCAACATTTTTGGCACCAGGGACCAGATTCATAGAAGATGGTTTTTCCACAGACAGGTTTGGGAGGAATCTGAGAAGAGGTGGAGCTCAGGCAGTGATGGGAGCAGCTGTAAATACACATGAAGCTTCACTTGCTCACCCACCACTCAGCCCCTACTGTGCGGCCTATTTCCTAACAGGCCACGGACCAGTACTGATCCACAGCCCGAGGGTTAGGGACCACAGTGCTGCAGTTTTAAAAGTCAATCAAACCTTGGAATTGAATTCCAGCTCACCTTTTTGGTTACTGTGGTGACCTACAGTGAATCACTTACCCACATGGAACCTCAATTTCCGTGTCTATAAAATGAGGATGAAATATATCTTGCAATATCATTCAAAGAATTAGAAATAATATATTTAAAGTGCATAGCACTATGCCCTCACACAGTATCACTTGATAAACAGCTATTTTAATCAGTCCTTAACAACCTCTTAAGATAGGGATTGTTACCCCCATTTTATAAACACATCATTCTCCTATTATACCAGCTATGCCAGAGAGGTTAAATAACTTAAACAGAATTCGAGTCAAGGTGAGCCTTCAGTGCCAATCTGTTCTTAACTATTCTCACGGCAGCATGAAAGAATCAGTCAGGACCCGGATTGAGAGTACAAACCGAAGAGGTGAGGGTCACCAAGGTGCAGGAGAGCCCTGAATAACCTTTGCTGTGGTCTTTTATTGAGGGATTAAACAAAAGGTGGCAAGAGGATACATGCTCAATGTCCACACTCAAAAGAGATTATGTGCGTTTTCTCTGCTACTCCTTCAAGGAACTGCCATAAAATGTTTAATGTTTAACATCAGCCTTACTACTGCAGGACCTATCTTTGATCCTCCGGAATTACTGAGTTACTTGGCGGCTTGCCTCCAAGTCAAAAGAGATCTCAAGGCTTGCCAGGAGAATGTCTTGTTCTCAGCAATTCCTCACATGAGTCTTGAGATTGGCAACTGCTTTTGTAAGCATGATGTTCAATCCTTCACAACTATATTTGGAGCACAACAAGAAAATAAAAGTAGAATAGCACCTTAGTAGATCCCATAAATGGCATCTCAGGTACACGGCCCTTTAAAGGAACACTTGGCAAGCAGAATATTATGTGGTGCCAGGATGTTACTTTAAAATCAAGACCTCTGCCTGAATGAGGCTAGGAGAACTGGCTAGCTGTAAATGCCATCACTCAGGTAAGACTGAGCTCAGGTGAGGAGAGCAGGAAGGGTGAGGAAGGTAGGACATGACTAGGGGTCATTGAGAAAAGTCTTCTACGGGGAGTTCCAAAGGAGTACACATGTCCACCAAACACCACCAAAGGCGTCTAGGTCAGATTATATTTCAAAAATATTTTAATTTTTATGCTGAGAAAGACATTTCCCTTCAAAAGATTTGTCCAGAGGTGGCAATACCCTAGCCACCTAACTGCATTATTTGAGTATATAGGTCAGGAATCTTTTCGTAGGTGAAAAGGACTGACACTAGAGAGAAAAGCATAGTGTTCAGCCCAGGAGACTGAGCTCCAGAAAGAAATAAAGAGCAGAATCCGGGTAAAAATCCAAGACTTTGGACAGAGCCAACATGAGGGAAGAATAGAGGCGAAAAAAGAAGCAAGAACGCCCAGGCTCACAGAGGATGGATGCTCCTGAGGCTTGGTCTTACACAGGCTCCTTGGTAGCAAACATATTAGTGGAGCGACACAAAGGCCCAGCAGTCCCAGCTAGATCACCTGCTTGCCCGACAGCCTTAATTCCAAGTTTCATCAGGCGGAGAGATGAAGGCACTTGGTATATTTTCTGATTTAGTCTGGTTGTTTAAGAAATAGGCAGGAACTTGAGCTTGTAAGAAGACTTTACTGAGCAGCTTCAGAGGTATTGCAGAACATAACCGTAGGGAAAATGAGGCTTAAATTGGACCTCCAGTGATTCAACATAGGTGGAGATTCTAAGAAATGGACTTTCAAGCGAGGATTTGGACTCTGCAGTCACAACTGATCCAGTGCTAAGTAGACAAATGATCTTGCAAAGGTCTGAGAGCCTAAGACTATCAACAAAGGACATGGCCTGTCATCTGTCCCTGCAGTGCAACATACTGACCTGCAGAGGTTAGGAAAGGTGTGCAAGGCAGAAAATGTCAGAGTTCAAGGTCAAGGTAAGGAGAACTCAGGCATAGAAATCTGTCCTGAGTATTGCAAATTTGGATATTATAATTTTCAGAATAATAGTAGATAATCTGTTGGAGCAGGAATGTAGAGAATCCTGTATTGACCTATTGTGGTGATGACTCCAAGGTATTCATTTGACTTTAGCATTCAGAAATACTCTGCAGCAGTGATTTCCAACCACTGTCCCACAGCACACTGGTGTGCCATGAAAATTTTAAAGATCATTAATTAAATTACTTTTGAAAGAAGTCCAAAGCCCAGTAATGCATACACTTCTCTCTCTCTCTCTCTCTCTTTGGATCAACATAATTTAAGTGTGCTGTGAAAGTGTAACTATAGGTTCAAGTGTGCCATGAGATAAATAAGGCTGAAAGACACTGCTGTAAAGCCAGAGACAGCTACAGAAGATAAGGAGGTGGGTGTTTTTGACAGGGGGTGTAAGATCACACGTCTCCGTGTGCTGGAGTGGTGGTGGAGCCGAATGTTTTTCCATCAGTGTTCACTCAGAGAATGGAAGCAGTGGATAGAAGTAAAATGAGGATATTTCTCGTCCCTATCATTGCCTCCCCCACATCCTCTAGCCTGCTACTCATCCTCCCAAGGTGGATTATCGTTAACCAAGTCCTTTAACCTACCAGCCCACCCAGAAAACTATCCTTCATTTTCCCTTTAAACTGATTTCTGGATCTTTTTGACATAGCCCAATCAGATAAAAATATAGAGAGATATTTTACTTCATATGTGATCCTTTTGTTTCTGAAACAATTAAAATCAAAAATATTTTAATTTTAATGCTAAGAAAGACATTTTCCTTCAAAAGATTTTCCAGAGGTGGCAATACCCTAGCCACCAAACTGCATTTTTTGAGTATATGATAGGTCAGGAAATCATATATTCATATTTTCCCTGCCGTAGTTCTAGAATCAGTCACTTCTCCAAGGACCCCTGGTGTCTTGGAGTGGAGAATGATCTTGGAAGTCCTCATTTGGACACAAGGTCTGCTAATTGTTGCTAAGGTTTTGCTGCTCCCAGGCCCTCACAGCCAACAGATCATGAAAGGTATATAGTCATGACTCACCTCACAACAGGGAAATGTTCTGAGAAATGTTTCTGAGAAATGCATTATGAGGCTGTTTCATCATCATGCAAACGTCACAGAGTGCACCTGCACAAACCTAGATGGCACAGCCTCCTATACACTCTGGCTACATAGTCCATTCTATTGCTCCTAGGATATAATCTGTACCAGCATGTTATTATAATTATTATAGACACTTGTAACACAATTTGTGTATCTAAACACACATAAACATAAAAAGATACAGTAAAAACACCATATTACAATCTCATGGGATCTCCATGGTAAATGCGATCTACCATTGAACAAAATGTCACTATGTGGTACATGATTGTACATGAGTGTCTGTGTGTGTATGCACCACAATTTATGTCTATTATGTATTGAAAACTTTAGAATTAAGTTTAGTTTTACTTATTTTTATATTAACTCTCTTTGGATGTCTGGGTCATCTTACCTTTTGTGTAATGATTTATCTGGTCAGGCACCTGGACATTGCCAGGCCCCATCTCTGACCTTTCACAAATGCCAACCTCAGCTCACCTAGTGTTTGACCCCAGGCCAGGCTACATCTCATGGCCTGTAACCCCCTCTTCATCTCTCAAATTCAGATTCTTCCAGTATAACAACTTATTCAAGTATAAATAAAAGAAACAAGTCTATAACTTTGAGTATCTGTGAGTTACATTTTATTTTTCAGTGTTTTAGGAAAAGTTGATGTAAGTAGTTTTCTATTTAGTTTCTATAAAAATAAAGAAGCAAACTCTCTGTGGTACATGTTCATATATAGTGGCTTAGTGTTGTCTGGACCAGAAATAGCAGATTGGGGTCAAATTCTGCCAGTGGCCTGATATTATACAGCCCAATATACTAACTGTATATGCAATATAAACATAGTAAATACAGTTAGTATACAGCAAGCTAAGAACGGATTTTACATTTTTAAAACAGTTGTAAAAAAAAAAAAAAATAGTATGTGACAGAGACCATATGTGAGCCGGAAAAACTAAAGTATTTACTATCTGGATCTTTACACAAAAAAATTCCCAACCCTGGTCCGGGGTATCTGACTGCTCTGCCAACTTGGCTAACTCATTTACCAGGAGGTAGTGACATAAAATGGAATAAGTTTCTGAGCTGCTTTAAGCCTCAAAGACTCTTAATAAGTTTCAAGTCACCACTGAAATTGCCATCTTATCAAAATCAGCAATAATGTATAACTTGTAAAACCATCAGTGAAAACAGGATAGTGCTAAGAAGAAAATTTAAGTCATTCCACTTCTTATTTTAGGATTAAACATGCCAAGCTCCATTTGCTCCTTATTTGCATGGTCATTAGTAGAAGGCTGGTCTCCAATACTATTTATTTCAATCAACATCTTCTTATGTAAACTCCTGATGCTTGATTATGTGAATTTGTACAACTACAGAATTAATTGAGTATAACCCTAATTCAAATTTAACATTAAGTCCATTTTGAACTAAAATATGATTAATTGCAAGAATTGCATAACCCTGGAAGTAGAGTATTACAATAGAAAGGAGTCATTGTTTCTGAGTTAGATGCCAAATATTAACAGAGTGGGAGCTCAAATTGCCACTTTTGGACTAATAATAGCATCTGTTTATTAATAAAACGTGCATATTTGGTTTACTGCTTTGTATTTCAAATCCATAGGCCTGATTTCTTAAAGGCAATATTGTAGTTTCCAGGTAACAATAAGTAAAACCCACTTACATGACAAGAAAAAACGGAATATGCTGAAACCGTTCCAAAGCCCTGCTGTCAAAGGCTTGCCTAGTTGTTCCCTTTCTTCACCACGCAAGAGAAAGAACCACTATGCTCAGCATTGTTCACCAACTGAAGTGCATCAATGTTGCTTTCCACATTTTCTGATTTCCCTGTTTTAAAAAAAATTCTTTGTTGAAGAAAGTTTTAAATAGCTGCAGTCTGTTTTCTTTATTTTTCTTTCTCACCCACTGAGAAAGGGGTGAGAAAGGATCTTTTATGACCCACCCTGACAGTTGGGGTCATAAAAAGGAAAGGTAATGTGAAGGGAAAAAGACATAACAAAATAAAAACAATTTTCACAATGCCAAGAATTCATATTCTACTATTAGTTTATATCCTTATTTAACACCTTGGGCCAAAATAGGCATTCCAACGCAATTCTCATACTAATTGTTGTGAATAATTCAGGTTTTAGCACTCTGAAGGTCCTCTGTAGAATGGAAATTCTGGAAACCATACTTATTCCTTCTGAATCCCAAATATGATGATTCTCAGTGCTGTAAACTACCCAATATGCTAAAGTTGCTTGATTTGGTAAGCTGGAAAGTCAGAACACAGGATAAAGTAGAGAGCATTAGTCAATCCAAGCAATCCACTGGTATTCAGGCCTTCGCACACATACTCAGGGTGGAATCTTACCTTGGTTCATGATTGTTGCTGTACATCCTGTCCTTTGACAAAGTTAGAGAACAATCTAATTATGGTTTTTTCCTTGGCTCGAGAGAGAAATTCAAAGCTGCTGATAACTTGGAAAAGGTCCTGTAGAGAATAAAGAAAGAAAATTAGCAACAAATAAAAAAAATTTTTTAAATAAAAAATACCTCATTCAACTGCCTTGTCTATGTAATAGCATTGAGCATGACTGTCACTCTGAAGACATATTAGCTCATTTAGGTAATTAGTGTGAGCAGCATGTTTCCCTACTTATTCCATTCAATTATAGGGTTCTCACTTTGTCATTACTGGAGTGTCTTAATGTGACTTGTAATTAGTGTAATTACAATCCAATGTTAATTATATCTGCCACTTAGACATAATTTTATATAGTAATGGTCTCTAATCTCAATAACCTTATTATGTTGTTTATTCAAACAGGAATTAAGTCTTCTTTCATGCATCAAATATGGAGATTACAAAAAAGTACTGCTTGTGTCATTTTGGTAGTTATGACAAGGGAATCTCTGAAATAGCAAAATCATATTCGAGACAATGTCTGCATGTGCAAACAATTACGGCAGTTCCTCCCCGTTTCCAGAAATACGCCTGTGTATCTCCAAATAACTGTGTTCAGAGACAGTGGAAGCCTTGACTTGCTTGTGAATTCTGGAAAGATCTAATGAGTGTGCATGTAGTGGAAGCCTATTACTGTGGTTCAGGTTATTAGAATCCCAAAAACACTCATTGCTGACCATTTAATGGACCATTGATCTGAGTAACTAACCATTGTATACAATGTAATAATATCACCTCCCATTTGAAGAGCACATTATCTTTTGGAGTGCTTTTAAGAGAAGAAAAGAAATTCTAGAAAATCCCCTGTGGACAGGCCTACATTGTTTTTCACCCTACCTTCTTCCCCTGCTACCCCTATTTACCCTTCACCTTTGGGCCCTGTATCCCAAAAAAAAAAGGTTAGAGGCAATTAAATCAGGTCGTGGTCCAATATCACTGGCTCATTAACCAAGAATCTAACTATTATTCTTCACTGCCCTCCATAGCACCAATGACGGGTAAGATTCCCAAAGCGGGGACAACCTAAGACAGGATATGGAGAGGCTGCATGGTGGATTACATTCA
>CAUYPK010082770.1:0-55703 GCA_963574355.1 Loris lydekkerianus
CTCCATACCCCACTCCATTCCCCACACCATACCCCCACCCACCCCCCACCACCCACCCCCCCCCACCCCCCCCCCCCACCAACCCACCCCCCCCCCCCCCCCCCCCCCCCCCCGCCGCCCCCCGCCGCCCCCCCGCCCCCCCCCCCCCCCCCCCGCCCCCCCGCCCCGGCCCCCCCGGCGCGGGCGCGGGGCCGCCGGGTGAGACATTGCTGGAAATAGAGGAGAATTGGGGGATTTTGAAGCTAAGATCTTGGGACTGGAACTGTCCCTTGGAGGAGAGGTCTTGGTTTATGTAGGGGTTTCATTTGTGAGTCTAGGTTTGGGATCAAGGAGGTGGGGGCTCAAAGTAGTTACAGAGCATTTATTTTCAGCGTCCATTGGGTGTTGGGGTCTCTTCTGGGGTCTGGGTGGTGATGAGGGAGGGATCTCACAGGGTCCCTTTACAGGTCAGAGAGGTGGGGGTCTCCATGGTCATTTTGTAGATCAGGTGGTAGAGGATTTCTGGTGGTCTGATAGTAGAGGGGCCAGGGGTCTCTTGCATCTATGATAGGGTCAGATAACTTTAGGGTTTTCTACTCACGACAGCAGTCTGCATCTGGGACCCCCAGAGAGCTGGACCGGTGAGTAGATTTGATACGCCGAGGGATGACAGGGGGTAGCTAGGCAGAGGGGCAGCTGCATCAGGGCTCATGACCCCCAAGCAGCCCCACTCTGTGAGCCCAGTCTGGAGCCCTCCTCTCCTTCAGGCCTCCTGTGCCCAGGCTGGCGCCAAGCTCCCCATCCTCCTGCCCTGTGCCCCTTCTCAGGTGGCAGGAAGGCACTCCCAGCGGGGGGGGGGGGGCAGCCTGAGCAAAGGCCAAGAGTGGCCAGTGCTCTGGCTGGCCAAGGCCCTCACCTCAGGCTCCTCATCCTCGATCTCCCCAGTGAAGGCCCCCTTTCCAGGATTTCTCAGTTTGTCCAGAAGATCTAGAATCAGGCCTCTGTTCAGCCCAGGCTGAGCTACCAGTTGATGCTGGGGGAGGGGAAGAGGTGTCCATACCCGGAAAGCTGGTGCAGAGGTAAGGAGCTGGGGCTGGGGCAGGGGCTAGGGCTGGGGCTGGAGGACCTGTCTTAGGAATCCAGGGTGCAAAACTTTAGGAAGCTCAGAGGCCTGGGGGATTCTGAGAAGTTTTAAGAGATCAGAAGAATTTAGAGTTCTCTGAGAGGGCCTTGGAGCATCCCAGAATTGTCATAGAGAGGACTGGGTTCCCATGAACTTCAAGAGAATACTCAGGAATAAGTCTTGAGGCCCTTGGGGGACCTCTAGAAACTCAGGGGATCTAGGAAAGGTCGGAAGTATAATTCTAAGGTTCAGGGAGGGTTTCCTGGGAAATTCTGAGGGACTAGGGACTTTCAAAGGGCCATGGGGGTTCTGTGGAACTAAATTATCAAAATTCCAGGGAGTGTGGAAGCCCCCGAGGAATTCTGGAATGAGAGTTTGGGGAGGGCATCTCAGGGAGAAGAGGTTTACACTGAGCATCTTGGTGGCGCTGGGTCGTTTCTTGGGGCTCTTAGTAAGGGTGACTTTGACAAAGTTGTGGAAGGCAGCGGACCTTGGGAGGAAAAAGCCAGGTGCCAGGGTGAAGGGACCAGTGGCTTTCCCATGAGACCACCATCCCAGGTTCCATCCCCACTCTCTCACCCTGTCATCATGCCTCTTACCATTTGCCTTTTTCCTTTAGCCGAGGGGGCTGGTAGCCACTCTTCGTCATGAGGAAGAGAACTCTAGAATATCAGGGAAAGAACATGGGGTTCAGACCCCCAAGGGGGCCAGACCCCATGGTTTGAGGGATTCCCAGTAGCACTGAGGTCAGCAGAGAGTGAACTGAGGGACAGAATGAGAGCAATGGTCAGGTTTTCCAACACTGATGCCTCTCCTCATGGAAGCCATTGATCACTTTACAGAGCACATGCAAAGGGGGGCTTCAGGAGGGGACCCCTGAGTTGGAGACTCCTCATGTGGAAGGCTAAAGAAAAGGCTTTCTGGGGGGGGGGAATCTTTGGTGGTCTCCTATAAAGGGACCTGGATGTGGGTGGCAGATTGAAGGGTGGTCTGCAGGATCAGGGCTGGGCAGGGTCTCCAGGCCCAGGGGACCTGCCACACCTGCTTACCTCAGGGGGTGCACATCAAAGAGAGGTGGCTGCAGCTCAGCTAGTTCAATAGCTGTGATGCCCAGGGACCAGATGTCACACAGCTCATTGTATCCCCCCTTCAGGGCCACGGCCGCCACTTCTGGAGCCATCCTGGGGACAGAGACCCTCAGAGAGCCAAGAGTGGCATGGGAAGGGAGAGGGGAGGGACATGGAGAGGAGAATGAGGCAAAAGGAGTTAAGACACAGAGTCAGATGGAGAGAGACAAACAGGGACAGATACAGTCAGAGAGACAGTGAGAAAGACAGGAACAAAGAGACAGAGGGTGCCATGGACTGAGATAGAGGGAAAGACTGAAATAGGCAGCTGTGGAAGGACAAAGACCAAGATAAAAATCAACACAGATTGGGCAGTGCCTGTGGCTCAAGGAGTAGGGCACCAGCTCCATATACCGGAGGTGGCAGGTTCAAACCCACCTCGGCCAAAAAAAAATCAACACAGATGCTGAGAGAGCAGGCAGGAGGGGCACAGAGATACAGGTAAATGGAAAACTCAGAGCCAAAGAGAACAGAAAGAGCTTCCGTGGAGAAAAGCATGGGCAGGAGTACAGAGCCAGGAAGGAGATTCCCTGGGAACTAGGGTGGGAAAAGCCACTGTCCCCCATTCCACCCCTAGCTGCCTGCTTGGCATCCCTTACCAGTAGGGTGTCCCAATGAAAGAGAGGCGTCTAGCCAGCGTCGCCCCAATCTGGGCTGAGATGCCAAAGTCAGCTGGAGGCAGCAGACATATAGTGAGTGATCTGGGGTCACTTGACCCCTCAAACCCCCAACCAGCCCTCCAACCAGCCCTCCAATCCCCCCCCCCACTCACCCAGTCTGACCTCCCCAGCATCATTGATGAGGATGTTGGCTCCCTGGAGATGAGAGGGAAGCCTCGGAGATGAGAGGCTGCAGGAACCTCCTTCCCAGCACCCCTCCAAACGCCACCTCACAGCTCAAGCCACCCTGAGCCCCCATGTTACTCTCATCTCCTGGGCCCCATCCCTCAATGGCACCCCTCTGCCCCCAGACCACCTTGATGTCTCTGTGTATCTTCTTCTGTGAGTGCAGGTAGGCCAGTCCCTGGGAGAAGGGTGGGACAAGGGGGCTGTGAGTGTCTGGAAACTGGAGTGGGGCCTACCCCATCCCCAGGCCCCAGGCCTCTCCTCACCTGCAGCACTTCCCGGCACACATAGCTAATCTGGAGCTCTGACAAGGAGCCTGTCACTGCAAAGGTCACCCAGCCAGGGTCAGGCAAGGTGTTGGATGAGAGCCAGGAAACCTGGGCTGGGGAGCCCTGGTCCCCACCCACACCAGCTGAGAGGGAGCCACAAGGGGAGGAGAACCAGGGTGGGACCAGTGGGAGGGTGAGATGGCGGGGAAGATGGCAGTTGGGGACAGAGTGAGGCGGCAATACAGCTTAACAGAGGCCAGAGGAGGCAGAGAGCCATTCTTCAGATGTCTCCTGTGTGTCTACTATGTGCCAGGCGCAGCAAGAGGCTCTAGGACACAGCTACAAACAAGGGACAGACATTCCTGCTCTCAGGGAGAAAACATTGCAGTGGGGGAGACAGAAAGCAAACAAGATAAATAAGCAAAAATATGTAGCCCTTGAGATGCTAATCAATAGTAGGAAGAATAATAAAGCAGGAATGGAAATGTGTGTGGGAAGGGTTGACATTTTACACAAAGTGGTCAGCAAAGGCTTCTCTAAGGTGACAGTGGCTGAAGATGTGATAGTCCCACTCTGATGGGGAACAGAGAATGCAGGGCCAGGGAGGTAAAAGGATGCCTGGTAGATTTGAAAAGCAGCTGAGTGTGGGGAGGAAAGGAGTAGGAGGTGAGCTGGCCAGCTTGGGGTGGACCAGACAGGGAGTTCGGGCTTCTCTGAGGGAAAGAGCTGTGGGCGGACTCTCAACAGGGTAGTGATGTGACTTTGCAAAATGATGAATGGCAGAGAGACACAGATAGACAGAGACAAAGAGAAAGAAACAGGGACAAATCCAAACAGAAAGAGACAGAAAAAGATAATCAGAGACCAAAATGTGAGAAGACAGATATGCTGTATTTAGAAAGAGAAAGACACAGAGGAGTTGAGAGGGAATCCCAGAGAGAGATGGAAGAGGTGGTCAGAGGTCGGGTCTGACAGAACGGCTGTGTGTTTCACTTCCTTTCTGTATGCCTCAGTTACCCCCTGGAGGACTTCTTTTGAAGTCCTTCCTCTTCAAACAGTTGAGGTCTACGACAGGAGGGAGTCAGAGAGATGGCCTAAGACAGCAGTGGGAATTGGAAATTCACAGAGGTGATCATAGGCCAGCTCCACTGCCACCCTCAAATTCTCCAAGAGAATGAAAGGCAGACTGACAGAAAGAACCAGAAATTCATTCATTGATTCAACACAAATTTGGCTGGGTGTAGTGGCTCACACCTGTTATCTTATCACTCTGGGAGGGTAAGGTGGTAGATTGCTTGAGTTCAGGAGTTCGAGACTAGCCTGTGCAAGAGGAATACCCTGTCTCTACTAAAAAATGGGAAAAAAGTAGTTGGACATTGTGGTGGGCACCTGTAGTCCCAGCTAGCTACTCAGGAGGCTGAGGCAAGAGGGTCACTTGAGCCCAAGAGTTTGAGGTTGCTGTGAGCTATGATGATGCCACGACACTCTAGCCAGGGTGACGGAGAAAGACTCGGTCACAAAAAAAAAAAAAAAAAAAAATAGGGCACCTATGAGCTAGAAAATGCAGAAATATCAAACACACAAATAGGCCTTGGTAAGAAAATGCAGACAGAGAAAAGCTGGGGAAGGAGAGATAGAGGAGGGTAGCTGCATACAGAAAGACAGGCTGGGCCCACTTGATCCCTGTAACATCTCCAGCATCAGCAGGCTCAGAGGAGGGGCTCATTGTGTGAAGTATGGACCAGAAAGTCAAAGATGGAAGAGGTGGATTAGGAGTCCTTCCTCTAACCTTGGTAGATATCCTGGAGAGAACCAGCCCCACAGAATTCCATGCAGATCCAGAGCTTCTGCAACCTACAATGGTCGAAGGGTAGTAATAATAATGGCAGCAGTTCATTAATATTTATAGGAGAGACCATAGTCCACTGTCTTATCCTAGTTCAGTAAGAGCTTTACTGCAACAGCTATCATCATTCTATCACCCCTTGCCCACCAGGGTGAGATTGTTCCATTCCCAGACAGATGAGGAAGTTAAGGCCAGAGAGGAAATATGTATTCAGGGGCAACACAACTTGAACCTAGGTCTTTCAGCTCCAAACCCTGGGCACCCATCTGTAGTCCTATGCTAACCTGGGAATACAGAGCAGAGATCTCACAGGTTGCAGAGGGGCCCAGGGTGCCAGTTCTAACAAGCTACGGTCATTAATGGGGCAATGAATATAAATTTGGGGGTCAGGGAATTTTGGGGTTTTCGTTCATGTTAAAAGAGCAGGGAGTGAAACTGGGGGATCCAAAGGGGAGAATGATAAGAGATTAGTTTTAGGGGAATTGATTTCAGATTGTATTAATATGAAGGAATCATTTTGGAGACCCCTGGTCAGAAATGGGTCAGATTGGGGATCTAGGTTAAGGCATGCTCTAGTTAGAAGAGTGGAACCTCGCACTAGAGAACAGGTTAGGAGTGTCCCCATTAAAAATGAGGGTCCAGGATTAGAGGTTAGGTTAGAGTATCCCAGTCAGAAATGGAAGCTCAGGATTGGAGATCAAATTAAAGGGTGCCCTTGTCAGAAACGGGAGTCTGGGTTAGCATCTGAGCTGAGTTCCAGGGCACAAGTCTAAAGCTCATCACCAGAGATAACTCCCATGGTAGGCCACGATGTTGGCATGCCGGCAAGTTTTCAGCATGAGGATTTCCTTCTGAAGGGTGGAGACATCGTCATCTGTGAGGAGGGGCAGGAGAGAAAAGGCTGCTTGCAGGGAGGGAGCTATGGGAGATGTGATCCCAATGTCCCGGGAGGTGGGGTATGGATATGGGGGAGGATCTTCTGGGTTCCCTCCTCACCAGGCTCCATTTTCACCATCTTCAATGCCACCAGGTCCCCCGACACCTTGTCTCGAGCCTTGTAAAGGGGAAGTTGGCAGTCAGGCAGGCTCCACATGCCTTAGCATCCCTGAGCCAAGGCCAAGGACTGGGGCCCTCTTACACTCCTTTCCCTTCTTGGACCTCACTCCAAAGGTGATGGATTGAGGGTGATGGGGATGAAAGGGGCTTTCTCACCTTGAAGACTTCCCCATAGGTACCGCCACCCAGCCGCTGCAGCAGATCATAATGATCACGGGGATCCTTATTAAAAATGTCCGGGTCTGTAAAGTCCATTCCTGGGGGCCAGAGCTGGGCCTGCGCCCAGGGGCCAGCAGGGCCTCAGGGCTCAAGTGCTGGCACCTCCCTCCCTCCCCACAAGCCCTGCACCCGGCTTGCCTCCGCGGGCTGTGGCCTACCCCCTCCCCACTCTCGCTTCCTGCCCCATCTGCAGGGCTGTGCACTGGCTCCACCCCGTCCCCAGAGCTCTGAAAACCTATGACTGGCAGCTTGCCTAGTGACCCAGGGGACCACCCTTCACCCTCAAGGCCTAGGGCTGGATGTAAATGTGATGCAAAAGAACTTACTTATAACCTAGTGGGTGCCCTAGCACCAATCCTCCCACTCCAACACCCCCCACCCCGTTCTGAGCAGTCTAAAACCATAGTTTAACCTCTACTGGGTGCTTGAAGGTTTGCTCACAACCTGGGGGTGACAGGCGTGCACAGGGATGGCTATGCATGGGGCACATACACGCACTTGTGTTGCCTCCTGCACGGTGTACCAACATGTAGATATGCACATGCCTAGATATTTGTGTGTACACATGTGGATGTACCCAGGATATGTACTTCCACATACATGGCACATGTCTGTGCATTCAAGCCTGCAACGTACAGAACTTGTACACAAATAACTCCTGGCACCACAAGATGCCCTCAGCCGCAAAACTCCAACCGAATGGAGACTGGGCGCAATCTGGCGGGAGTCCAGGAGCCCAATCCCTGCCCGCAGAGCACAATAGCTTTATGAGATCCTACTCTTGGATCTGATAGAAGGTAGGAACCAGGATGCAGGGCTTGAAACCGGAGAGTTCATGATCCTGACTCCGGGGCCCAATTCTGAAGCAAGAGGGACCTCAGAGGGACTTCACTGCTCAAACAGAGAAATACTGCACGCATTCGCACCGCCTTCTGTGGGTTTACGGCCGCGCGCAATACGACGTGCGCGCTCTTGGTCAGAATTTGGGCGCCTTCCGGGAGAGCTCGCGCACGCGCGCGCACGTCTCCAGTACTAGAACCGTGTGCATGACGTGTGCTCCGCCTCCTCAACCTGAGAGGCGCCTGCGCACTGGAGTAATCTAAGCTTTTTCTCAAGCCCTTGGTCCAACTCAGGCGGAGCGAATGCGCACGCGCCAATTGCGCCTGCCGTGAAGATGTCACGTGGCAGCCGGAAAGCGTGGCCCCTGTTGCAAAAGCTTCACTTAACCAGTTTCCCACTTTTCTAGGGCTGGAGCAAAAAGGCGTAATTCCGTTTCCACCGTCTCCTTTTCTTCCGGTCTTCGAGGCTGCCGTTCCGCTTCAGTGTTCGCCGCCAGCCCTGGTTGTGAAAGACGACAGTAGTCATGGCGATGTTTGAGCAGATGAGAGCGAACGTGGGCAAGTTGCTCAAGGGTATCGACAGGTCTGAGCCCGATCGGGGGCAGCGCTCTGGCCAAGGGGGTGGAGGAGAGTATTTTCCCTAGACCTCAAGGGGTGCTCAGGGTCCTGCGTTTGCCCTCAGGCAGTGTTTCTCCATCGTTCTGGATGTGAGGTCATTCCGGAGAAAGAGATGTTTAAGAAAACAGCACTATAAAGGCCCAGAGACGAGAGAGCCTTACCCTACCCCTCATTCTCCTCTTTAATTCCCTTAAGATTCCCCTCTCCACTCCTCAGGCTTCCTTCTCTCGGCTCCTGATTTCTCCCTCTGTTCGTCAGTCTATCGGTGTTACTTAATCTTTCCATTCTCTGCCCCTCATGCTATTCATTCGTCGCACGTTCATTGACATCCACTCTGTCAGCGCTGGGCACTAGGTGCAACGAAGACAGTTGCAGGTCGTGCTATCGTGGGCTGGGTTCCTCTTCCAGAGAGAAGACAAAACCAACAACAGATAGTGAGAACCAGGGGTGGTTAGGGCTGAGTAGAGGAAGCTAGGCTGTAACCTAGAAAGGAGAGGATGGGTCTGGACCAGGTGGAGGCCTGAGGAGGAGAGAAAGGGGTAGCAAGCTTATGTGTACAGGCTACAGTGACTGTCTGAGAGGTTGAGGAGGCATCCTAGACAAGACCCAGTGTTCTAATGGGGTTTAGAACTTAGCAAGAGGGCCCGAGTTTTATTCTCTCCTCTTCAGACATCTTGTCCTTCACTGCTCGTTCCACCACTTTCTCCAGCAATTACCGGTCCCTGGGCTCAGTCCAGGCGCCCAGCTACAGTGTCCGGCCCGCCAGCAGCTCAGTCAGCATCTATGCAGGCGCCGGGGGCTCTGGCTCCAGGATCTCCGTGTCCCGCTCCACTAGCTTCCGGGGCGGCTGGGGGTCCGGGGGCCTGGCCATGGGGATGGCTGGGGGTCTAGCAGGAATAGGGGACATTCAGAACGAGAAGGAGACTATGCAAGAACTGAACGACCGCCTGGCCTCCTACCTGGACAGAGTGAGGAACCTGGAGACAGATAATCAGAGGCTGGAGAGCAAAATCCGGGAACACCTGGAGAAGAAGGGGCCCCAGGTAAGAGACTGGGTGCATTACTTCAAGACCATTGAGGACCTGGGAGCTCAGATCTTTGCAAATTCTGTGGACAATGCCTGCATCGTTCTGCAGATTGACAATGCCCGTCTTTCTTGCTGCTGATGACTTTAGAGTCAAGTATGAGACAGAACTCGCCATGCACCAATCTGTGGTGAGCGACATCCATGGGCTCCGCAAAGTTATTAATGACACCAATATCACTCGACTACAACTGGAGTCAGAGATCAAGGCTCTCAAAGAGGAGCTGCTCTTCATGAAGAAGAACCACGAGGAGGAAGTAAAAGTCCTACTAGCCCAGATTGTCAGCTCTGGGTTGACTGTGGAGGTAGATGCTCCCAAATCCCAGGACCTGAGCAAGATCATGGCAGACATGTGGGCCCAGTATGACGAGCTGGCTCAGAAGAACATGAAGAGCTGGCCAAGATCTGGTCACAACAGATTGAGGAGAGCACCTCAATGGTCACCTCACAGTTTGCTGAGGTCGGAGCTGCTAAGACAATGCTCACAGAGCTGATGCGTACAGTCCAGTCCTTGGAGATCAAACTGGGCTCCATGAGAAATCAGAATTCCAGGTTGGAGGACAGCCTGAGGGAGGTGGAGGCCCGCTACACCTTGCAGATGGAGCAACTCAATGGGGTCCTGCTGCATTTGGAGTCAGAGCTGGCACAGATTCAGGCAGAGGGGCAGCGCCAGGCCTAGGAGTATGAGGCACTGCTGAACATCAAGGTCAAGCTAGAGGCTGAAATTGCCACCTACCGCCGCCTACTGGAAGACAGGGAGGACTTCAACCTTGGTGATGCCCTGGACAGCAGCAACTCCATGCAAACCATCCAAAAGACCACCACCCACAGGATAGTGGACGGCAAAGTGGTGTCTGAGACCAATGACACCAAAGTTCTGAGATACTGAGGCAGTACAGCAGGGTGCCCTTATGCCAATAAAGAGTTCAGAGATCACTGGACCAAAAAAACAAAAAAAAAGAACTTAGCAAGAGGTCTGGGAAGTGTACAGGTTTTATTAGAAGTTAAAGATCTTCTGCTTCCTTTGCAATTTCCCAAAAATAAAAGAAAGAAATTATAGATCTGATTCACTACTTGGATAGAGCAGGTGGTCTGTGCCAGATTTAGAGGGGAAGGGAAGGAAGAACAGATTACAGTGGCCCTTTGCTCCATAAAATGACTAGTCTCAACACCTGTCTCTTCTTTGCTCACCCATTTTGAATCTCCTTTAGGTACAATCCTGAAAACTTGGCCACCCTGGAGCGCTATGTGGAGACACAGGCCAAGGAGAATGCCTATGATCTGGAAGCCAATCTGGCTGTCTTGAAGTTGTGAGTGCATAGCCTTGTTCATACCCCCATGCCAGCAGCTAGCAGGGTGCCACTCTCAACACAGGACAGGCAAAAGGGTGGTAGTGGCTGGGAGTAGCTTCCAAGGGTTAAGAAGTTGGGGCACGAAGGTGGATGGTTTTTAAAAATTAATTATGTCTACAAGTATCTTAGGGACCTGCCAACTGTGGCAGTTTCCCTTCTTAGCCATGGAAGAGCATATTCTTGGTTATTGGCAAAGCTGTCACCATTTAATTGCTATCAGATTCTGTCTTGCACAATAACATTCTTTGCTATTAAAAATCCGAAGAGTGTGGGTCGCACCTGTGGCTCAAAGGAGTAGGACGCCAGCCCCATATGCTGGAGGTGGCGGGTTCAAACCCAGCCCGGGCCAAAAAAAAAAATCTGAAGAGTGGTCTCAGCACCTGTAGTTCAGCGGCTAGGATGAAAGCCACATACAGCAGAGCTGGTGGGTTCGAATCCAGCCAGACCTGCCAAACAATGACAACTACAACCAAAAAAAAAAAAGAATAACCAGGCGTTTGTGGCAGGCGCCTGTAGTCCTAGCTACTTGGGAGTCTGAGGCAAGAGAATCGCTTGAGCCTAAGAGTTTGAGGTTGCTGTGAGCTGTGATGCCCTAGCACTATACCCAGGGTGACAGCTTGAGACTCTGTCTCCAAAAACAAAAAAAAATCTGAAGAGTGGGTCAATCTTAGCACTCTGGGAGGGTGAGGGAGGTGGACTGCTTCAGCTCAGGAGTTTGAGACCAGCCTGAGCAAGAGGGAGACCCTGTCTCTACTAAAAACAGAAAAACACCCAGCTAGATGTTATAGTGGTTGCCTGTAGTCCCAGCTACTCAGGAGGCTGAGGCAGAAGGATCAGTCAAACCCAAGAGTTTGAGGTTGCTGTGAGCTATGATCCCACATCACTCTACCGAGGGTGCAAAACAACACTCTGTTTCAAAAACAAATAATATGAAGAGTGTCAGTTATTGGGCAAATTTTAACTATTCTTTAAACAAAAATTAATTATATACAGGATAGTACATTAAACTAACCCAGCCTGGGCCTGCCAAACAACAATGACAACTACAATAAAAGCCGGGTGTTGTGGCGAGCGCCTGTAGTCCCAGCTACTTGAGAGGCTGAGGCAAGAGAATTGCTTAAGCCTGAGAGTTTGAGGTTGCTATGAGCTGTGATGCCACAGCACTCTACCAAGGGTGGCAGCTTGAGACTCTTGTCTCAAAAAATAAAAATAGAAACTACACAGTTTAACAAACCATTGTAAATGAACACTCATGAAATTGTCTTTCATGGTGAAAAGTGTTGCTGATACCACAAGCCCTTTGCCCATATGCTCTGTGCCAACAACCTCACCCATCTTCCCACCCTCACCGCTGTCATGTTCTCATGTCCTGGCTTTATATGATAGTTTACCACAGATGCATGTATCTGGGTCAGCTTGGTTCAGGTTTGCCTACTTTGAACTTCACACAAATGTAATGATACAGCCTGATCTTCTCTGCATAGGGCATCTTCCTCTCAGCACTGGGTTTTTTGGTGTGGCTACATTGTTTGTTGTCATTGCTGTGTCATTTTTGGTGTGGCTACATTGTTTATTTTCATTGCTGTGTAGTGTTCCACTGTGTGACTCTGTCCTCATGATCTATTCCCTTGATGGTCATTCGGGTTCTTCCCCCTTGGGTGCTTTCTTGGCACTACTGCTGTGTTATTTTTGCAGATTATATAGCCTTGCTTTTCACATCTGTAAAATGGAGATAACACTTTCACATCTGTAAAATGGAGATAACACTTGTGTTTGTGTGGTGGTTTAGATTGTTATTAGTTATTTCCTCTGGTTGATAAATGCCCACCATGTGCTAGCTGCTGTACACAGTGAGTTATGTATTAACTCACTTAATATCATGCTATCATGCCCCCATGAGGTAGATGTGGTTGTAATCATCTCTGTTAGCAAGGAAGGAAACAGTCCATGATTACTCAGCCGGAAATTTTACTTATTTATTTGTTATAAGACAGAGTCTCACTCTGTCGCCCTGGATAGAGTGCCTTGGCATCCTCATAGCTCACAGCAACCTCAAACTTCTGGGCTCAAGTGATCCTCCTGCCTCAGCCCCCCTGAGTAGCTGGGATTACAGGCACCTGCCACCATGCCCAGCTAGTTTTTCTACCTTTAGTAGAGATGGGGTTTTCCTCTTCTCAGGCTGATCTTGAACTTCTGAGCTCCAGCAATTCTCCTGCCTCGGCCTCCCAGAGTGCTGGGATTACAGATGAGAGCCATGGTGCCCACCATCAGCAGGGAAGTTTAAACCTAGGCAGTCTGGCTCCAGAGCCTTAACCATTACTCCAGACTGTAACTTCCATACTAATTCGTTCGTGAATCACTTACCAGTGTTTACCGTATGGGTAGTTGTGGGGATTAACTGTCCCTGTTCACAGACCACAAAAGTAGTCTTGAGGAGGTTCTACTTATGTAGCCAGAAAGTGTTGTGGTTGTGGTTGGAGCCCAGGCATCCTTCCTGGCACCTGCTGAGGGTTGGGACCTGGAGCTTCCAGTGTTGCCATCTGTGTCTCTTGTTCTCTTCTCAGGTACCAGTTCAACCCAGCCTTCTTCCAGACCACAGTCACTGCCCAGATCCTGCTGAAGGCCCTCACCAACCTGCCCCACACCGACTTCACCCTGTGCAAGTGCATGATCGACCAGGCGCATGTACCCTTCCAGCTGTGGGGCACAGGGGGGACGGGAGGGGGTGGCGGTCAAGGTAGACACACCACATGGAGATGGTCTGTGCGCTCATCCCAGGACTCCAAATGCCTGTTCAGGGGTTGGTCCAGTGCTGGGCAGCACTGGGACACTGGTGACTAAGAAAGGCCTGGGCCCTGCCCCCATGAAGCTCCTAACTGTCCATTGAGGAGACAGACAAGTGCTTCCTCAGTGACAGACTAGGTTGATGAGATCTGGGATCTAGGGGCCAGAAGAGTCACTTGAGCTGGTTGGGAGAATAGGGGAAGCTTCCTACAGGTGGGGACATCCGAAACAGGAGTTAGGGGAAAGGGGTAGTAAGACTGATCCACAGTGGAATGTGGTCAGACCCACATAGCTCTGGAGAACTATGAAGGACAATGCAGGGCCACTGGCCGGTTTTGTTGGCTCATGCCTGTAATCCCAGTACTCTGGGAGGACAAGGTGACTAGATCGCTTGAGCTCAGGAGTTCCAGACCAGCCTGAGCAAGAGCAAGACCCCATTTCTACTAAAAATAGAAAAAGTATTGTGTTGTGGCAGGAGCCAGCTACTTGGGAGGCTGAGGCAGGAGGAGTGCCTGAGCCCAAGAGTTTGCGGTCGCTGTGAGCTGTGACACCACACCACTCTACTGAGGGTGAGAAAGTAAGACTCTCTCAAAAAAAAAAAAAAAAAAAAAACAGGGCCATCCAGGCACATTTGTGCTTTAGAAAGACTTCCCTGATGGTCCCAGGTGACAGTGAGCAAACAGGCAAGAGGCCAGAGAGACTGGCAGGGGCAGGGGACATGAAGACTGGATTATCAGCTCCTAAGAGCAGAAGCTTCATTCACATGTGTCCTCAGTGCCTACCCAGAGCTGGCTTTCAGTGCAAATCAGTGATCTCACTTCCCCACCTTGACCTGCTGGTTCTGTGGCTGGTCCAGGTGGGCTTACAACTTTTGTTTGACCACTTGACAAACCTCGAAGTCCCCCCACCTATGCTCTATAAGGCAGGAGGCTGGGCCCTTGTGCCCACAGCTGTCATACTGCCTGTTCATTGGTGGCTGAGCTGAGAAATGCCAGGTAACTAACTAAAGCCCCTCTGTCAGGTGTGTCCATCAGGGTTCCTGCCTACTGAGAGATTGTCAGTTCACCTAAGGGTGTTCAAGTGGCTTTTTAAAAAATAAGTATGCGGGCCAGGCATGGTGGTTCATGCCTGTAATCCTGGCACTGTGGGAGGCCAAGGTGAGTAGATCACTTTAGCTCAGGAGTTCCAGACCAGCCTGTGCAAGAGCAAGACCCCATCTCTAAAAATAGAAAAACTGGCTCGGTACCCGTACCTCATTGGTTAGGGCGCCAGCCACATACACCGGGGCTGGCAGGTTTGAACCTAGCTTGGCCTAGCTAAACAACAATGACAACTTGGGTTAGGGTTGGGGTTGGAGTCCCAGCTACTTGGGAGGCTGTGACAAGAGAATAGCTTAAGCCCAAGAGTTTGAGGTTGCTGTGAGCTATGACACCAAGGTACTCTACCGAGGGTGACATAATGAGACTCTGTCTCTAAAAAAATTAAATAAAAAATAAAATAAAAATAGAAAAACTAGGCTCAGCACCTGTGGCTCAAGTGGCTAAGACACCAGCCACATACACTTAAGCGGGCAGGTTTGAATCCAGCCTGTACCTGCCAAACAACGATGGCTGCAACCAAAAAATAGCCAGGCATTGTGGCAGGCACCTGTAATCTCAGCTACTTGGGAGGCAGAGGCAGGAGAATCGCTTGAGCCCAGGAGTTGGAGGTTGCTGTGAGCTGTGATGCCATGGCATTCTACCCAGGGTGACAGTTTTAGGCTTTGTCTAAAAAAAAAAAAAATAGAAAAAGTAACTAGCTAGTAGTAGCCAGGCGTTGTGGCAGGTGCCTGTAATTTTAGCTACTTAGGAGGCTGAGCCCAAGATTTTGAGGTTGCTGTGAGCTAAGATGACACCACAGCACTCTAGCCTGGGTGACAGAGTGAGACCCTGTCTCAAGAAAAAAAGAAGTATGTGGTTTACGGTTGAAAATAAGAGTGTGCTGTGAGAAAAATAAGGCTTCTTCCCTACCCATCCCACAGCACCCCCACTCCCTTCCTAAGAGGCAGTAGTTGTTTGCAACTAATGGACCTCCACAAATAGTATTCTGTAGATGTGTAACTGCAGGTGTGTGTGTTCACACACATAGTCCCATGCCACAGGTGGTAGGGAATCACGTGCATCATTCTATGCCTTGCTGTTTTCACATCTCAGTGTGTCAGGTACTCCATATCAGTATAGAGTTGTAAGTATAGAGTTGGCTACAGTGTATGAATGGGCCACTGTTTATTTCTTTGTCCCCATAATTTGACCCTTAGGTTGTTTCTCACCTTTTGCCATTACAAATAACACTGCAACAAGAGTCCTTTCTCCCATCCATATATATCTGCAGGAGAGATAAGCTGCTCCATTTTCCAGGTATGTTTTTTTGTTTTTGCGATTTTTTTTTTTGAGACAGAGTCTCACTATGTCACCCTTGGTAGAATGGTGTGGTGTCACAGTTCACAGCAACCTCAAACTCTTGGGCTTAAGCAATTCCCTTGCCTTAGCCTCCCAAGTAGCTGGGACTACAGGTGCCTGCCACCTCACCCAGCTATTTTTTTTTTTTTTTAGTTGTCATTGTTTTTGCATGCCCTGGTTGGGTTCGAATTCACCAGCTCTGGTATATGTGGCTGATGCCCTAGCCTCTAAGCCACAGGCACTGAACCTTTTTATTTATTTATTTATTTATTTATTTATTTATTTAGACAGAGTCTCACTCTCTTGCCCAAGTTAGAGTCATGGCATCATAGTTCACAGCAACCTCAAACTCCTGGGCTCAAGAGATCTTCAAGTAGCTGGGACTATAGACACCCGCCACAATGCCTGGCTAATTTTTAGAAGACAAAAGGGAGTCTCACTTTTGCTCAGGCTAGTCTTGAACTCCTCAAGTGATTCACCCACCTCAGCCAGCTTCTCAGAGTGCTAGGATTATAGGCATGAACCACTGCATCTGGCCCTTCATTTCATTTTCTGAGCTGAACCTTTGGAAGAAAGGGTGCAGGAAGTGGTGGATGGAGGCAGGTGGTCTAGGGCCCAGCCCTAGCTTCCTCAGTCTCTGAAGCTGTTTTCTCTTACTTCTTTCTACTGGCAGCAAGAAGAACGGCCGATCCGACAGATTTTGTACCTGGGGGACCTGCTGGAGACCTGCCACTTCCAGGCTTTCTGGGTAACTTCCCTTGGTCCAGGGGCAGGGTGGGTGGCCAGGCCATGTTGAGCAGAATCGGCTAAAAAGTAATGATCATGCATGTTTATTGGCTACCTGTTGGTGATGGGCCCTGTATTTAATGTTTTGTGTGCTTGATCTCATGGAATCGTAATCCTTGCCTAAAGTCAGGCCTCATAGATCATCCCTGTGGCACAAGAGTGATGGTGACCCTGTCCCCCTTACCCTATTTTGCCACTGGGCTTTTGTAGTGCACACCATTAATCATGAGCAGAAGTCCTCTATCTCCTCAGCGTCTTTAAACGTGCTCTCCTGTCCAGGCACCCGGCTCACGCCTGTATTCCTAGCATTTTGGGAGGCCAAGGCAGGTGGATTGCTTGAGCTCATGAGTTCCAGACCAGCCTGAGCAAGAGTGAGACCTCATCTGTACTAAAAATAGAAAAACTATCCCAGCATTGTGGCAGGTGCCTATCATCTTAGCTACTCAGGAGACTGAGACAGAGAGGATCTCTTGAACCCAAAAGTTTGAGGCTGCTGTGAACTGTGATGCTATGGTACTCTACCTAGGTTAACAGAGTCAGACTGTGTCTCAAAAAAAAGGGGTGGGGGGGGCACAGTAGTTCATGCCTGTAATCCTAGCACTCTGGGAGGCTGAGGTGGCTGGATTGCTTGAGCTCACGAGTTTGAGCCCAGCCTGAGCAAAATCGAGACCCTGGCCCTACTAAAAATAGAAAAACTGAGGCAAGAGGATCCCTTGAGCCCAAGAGTTGGAGGTTGCTATGAGCTATGACATGACAGCACTTTACCCAGGGCGACAGCTTGAGATTCTGTCTCAAAAGAATGCTCTCTCCCTTTCTTGCTCTAAGCAGAGCCTGGCCTTTCACCTCTGCAGCCCCCCAAGATGGGAGGTTGATCACCTTGTTTTCCACTGTCTCTCTGGAAACCACTCCCCCCCTCGTCCTGAAGCTCACATCTCAACACTTCCCACCCTACTTGTATCAGGCCCCCTAAATGACTGACTGCTACTTGTTTCTCAAAGAGTTTAGCTCATTTTTTCTGCTGTTCTTTACTGTTCTTATCCTAATTTTTTTTTTTTGAGACAGAGTCTCAAGCCGTTGCCTTCAGTAGAGTGCCCAGGGCATTACAGCTCACAGCAACCTCAGACTCTTGAGCTTAAGCAATTCTCTTGCCTCAGCCTCCCAAGTAGCTGGGACTACAGGTGCCTACCACAATACCCAGCAATATTTTTTCGTTGCAGTTGTCATTGTTGCTTTAGCTGGCCCGGGCAAGGTTTGAACCCACCATCCTCGGTGTATGTGGCCAGCGCCCTACCCATTGAGCTACGGGCACTGTCCTGTTCTTATCCTAATTCTTTTTTTTTTTTTTTTGAGACAGCCTCAAGCTGTTGCCCTGGGTAGAGTGCTGTGGCATCACAGCTCATAGCAACCTCCAACTCCTGGTCTCAAGCAAGTCTCCTGCCTTTGCCTCCCAAGTAACTGGGACTACAGGCGCCCACCACACCGCCCGGATACTCTTTGGTTGTAGTTGTCATTGTTGGGCAGGCCTGGGCTGGATTCAAACCCTCCAGTTCTGGTGTATGTGGCTGGAGCCTTTCTGGCTTGAACTACAGGCGCTGAGCCTCTTTCTTGATTGTAAAGCTGAAAGTGTCACATCCCAGGAATCCCCTGTCTCTGGCAAATCAAGACTGTTGGTCACTCTTCCCTGGGACAGAAAGCTGTGCTCAGTGCCCCTTCCCCCCTGCTCACTTGAACCCGCTACATTCAGCCCATTGGTCCTTTCCTGACCAATACCCCCAGCCCTCCTCCTCAGCACACACACACTCCACAAACCTGGATCAGTAGTGACCTCAATATTGCTGGATCCCATGGGCAGTTCTCAGGCCTCATTTGTTAGCTGCCTCTGATATAGGCGGTCATGCCCTGCTCCCTCAAACCCGCTTAATGTGGCTTCCAAAATGGCTGTTCTGGCTTCCCTCCCACCTCACTGGCTACTCCTTCTCATATCCTTGTGGGTTCCCCATTTCCCTCACTTCTATTAAAGGGAGCCGTTGCTGAAAAGGTGACATTTGAGCAGAAACCTGAAGGAGGTGAGGGTGCTAGCCGTAGGGGAAGAGAGTTTCCAACAATGCAAAGGCTCCCAGGTTGGTGGGTGCCTACCAGATTGGAGGAGAAGCAAGGAGGTCCCTATGGCTGGAGCAGGGTGAGAAGGTAGAGGCAACGGAGGCAAATCCTGTGGGGGTCTCATGGGCCATGGAAGGAAGGTTGGCTTTCTCTGGGTGAGGTAAGGGTTTGTGGCTGAGTGCAGTTACCTAATGTGTTCCTGTCTCCTCTCTGGGGGTTACAGTTTCTGCCTGTCGCATTCAAACTTCAGTTCTAAAGGATTTGGTGCAGGTCACTTAGCTGCCTTGGTCTCCTCATTTCTAAAATGGGCATAGAAGTAATAACTTTGATCATAGGGTTCACACAGAAGAGTGGCTAGTGTGTTGGTGGATGTTGAATGTTAGTTGCTATTGTTGTAGACATCACTGATAATAATGTTGTTGGGCCAGGCATGGTGGCTCATGTGTGTAATCCTAGCACTCTGGGAGGCAGAGGCAGGTGGATAGCCAGAGCTCACAAGTTCAAGACCAGCTTGAGCCAGAGTGAGACCCTGTCACTCAGGTCTCAGGAGCTACTCAGGAGACTGAGACAAGAGAATCATTTGAGCCCAAGAATTTGAGGTTGCTGTGAGCTGTGATGCCAGAGAACTCTACCAAGGGTGACAGAGTGAGACTCTGTCTCTAAATAAATAAATAACATTATGAACATCAACATTCCTATCACAGCAAGCCCTGGATGAAAACATGGACCTCTTAGAAGGCATAACTGGCTTTGAAGATTCTGTTCGAAAATGTGAGTCCCTCTCTGTACCTGGGCTCCCAGGGGAAGGAGTAGAGTGGCAGAAGGGTCCTGATAGGCAGCCCCTCACCATCTTTGTGTTTCTGACCTCCATAGTTATCTGCCATGTCGTGGGTATCACCTACCAGCACATCGACCGCTGGCTGCTGGCCGAAATGCTTGGGGATCTGTCAGGTAAGGGCCTCTGGATCCTAGTGCAGATCCAGGTGGTTCAAGGGTAATCTAGAGCAGTGGACCTTAGCCCGCTTCACAGATGGACCCGTCTTGGTCTCACCAGGCTGTTATTATTTTAGGCTTAGCCCAGGGAAGAAATAAGACCTTGGTATAACATGTTCCCTTGCCATGCACAGCGACTTACACCTATAACCTCAGCACTCTGGGAGGCTGAGGCAGGTAGATCGCTTGAGGTCAGGAGTTCCAGACCAGCATGAGCAAAGCGAGACCTCATCTCTACTAAAAATAGAAAAAACAGCTGGGAGGCCGGGCTCGGTGGCTCATACCTATAACCCTAGCATTCTGGGAGGCCGAGGTGGGTGAATTGCCTGAGCTCACGGGTTTGAGACCAGCCTAAGCAAGAGTGAGACTCGGCCTCTAAAAATAGCTGGGCAATTTGTTACGTGTCTGTAGTCCCAGCTACTCAGGAGGCTGAGGCAAGAGAATCACTTGAACCCAAGAGTTTGAGGTTGCTGTGAGCTATGATGCCATGGCACTTTACCAAGGGTGACAAAGTGAAACTCTGTCTCAAAAATAAAATAAATAAAAAGGGCAGCACCTATGACTCAGTGGGTAGGATGCCGGCCCCATATATCGAGGGTGGTGGGTTTAAACCCGGCCCAGGCCAGATAAAACAGCAGTGGCAACTGCAACAAAAAATAGCTGGGTATGTGGAGGGTGCCTGTAGTCCAGATACTTGGGAGGCTGAAGCAAGAGAATCAGTTAAGCCCAAGGTTTGCTGTGATACCACGGCACTCTACCGAGGGCAACAAATTGAGACAGGAAGGAAGGAAGGGAGAGAGGGAGGGAGGGAAGGAGGAAAAATGTACTTGGGTGGTGGTGTCTGTGGCTCAAAGAGGTAGGGCGCTGGCCCCATCCCCATATGCCAGAGGTGGCGGGTTCAAGCCCAGCCCTGGCCAGAAACTGCAAAAAAAAAAAAAGAAAAAAAACTAGCTGTGCATTGTGGCAGGTTCCTGTAGACCCAGGTACTCTGAAAGCTGAGGCAAGAGGAATTCTTGAGCCCAAGAGTTTGAGGTTGCTGTTAGCTATGATGCCCTGGCACTCTACCCAGGGCAATAGAGTGAGGATTCTGTCTCAAAAGGAAAAAGAACCAAGCTTTGCACTGGAGAACAGAGAGGAATACATACATGAAATAAGTTAAGGTGAAAGCCCTATAAAATTAAGGATAAGAAAGCTGAAAGCCTCCTCCTGGTGACCAATTAGAGAGTAACCTGGGGTGAGGAGCTGCTGCTGTTTCCAGGCCAGAGATGCCAGTGGGGCAGTCATGCAAGGGGGGTGTCCTAGCTTGGCAATCCCTGATTCCCTTGCCTGCCAGTCTTCTGGCATGTGGGATTGGGTTGACTGAAGCCCCTTGCTGCCTGTATCCTCTGCAGACAACCAGCTGAAGGTGTGGATGAGCAAGTATGGCTGGAGCGCCGACGAGTCAGGGCAGATCTTTATTTGTAGCCAGGAAGAGAGTATTAAACCCAAGAATATTGTGGAGAAGATCGACTTTGACAGTGAGTGGTGGCCTTAGGCTCTCGGGATATGGGGGTACCTTTCAGTTGGGACCAGAGCTGGGGCCCAGAGGACCCAGGTATACCTGTTTTTGTTCAGGGCTAGGAAATTTGCATGTCAGACTCCACTGGCCAGGGAGGAGTGGTGGGGATGCAAGATTCCTGGAACTGTCGGGCCCTATGACCTGCCCCATAGCATTCAACAGGACTTCTGGGGGCCTAGGGGTCCTTACAGGGTTTCTTTTTGATATTTTTGGTCCCATGAGTTCGTCCTTGGGACCCGCAGGCCTAATGCACAGAGTCTGGAGCCAGGTTATTGGGTGGGAGTCTTAATTCTCCACTTGGGGTGATTTCACCTCTTTGTGCCTCAGTTTTTTCATCTAAAAAATGGTGATGACAGCAATGATAACCAATAATTACGATAAACACTAGGTTCTGTCTCGGTGCCTATAGTTTAGCCACTAGGGCACCGGCCACGTACACCAGGGCTGGCAGGTTCAAGCCCAGCCCGAGTCTGCCAAACAACAATGACAACTACAACAACAACAAAAATAGCTGGGCAGTGTGGCAGGGACCTGTAGTCCCAGCTACTTGGGAGGCTGAGGCAAGATAATCGCTTAAGCCCAAGAGTTTGAGGTTGCTCTGAGCTGTGAAGCCATGGCACTCTACGAAGGGTGACATAGTAAGACTGTGTCTCAAAAAACAAACAAACAAAAACCAAACAGGCTAACGCCTATAATCCTAGCACTCTGGGAGGCCAAGACAGGTGGACAGCTTGAGTTCACAAGTTTGAGACCAGCCTGAACAAAAAGTGAACGAACCCCTGTCTCTAGAAGATTGCTTGAGCCCAAGAATTGGAGGTTGCTATGAGCTAATGCTACAGCACTCTACCCAGGGCGACAGCTTCAGACTTTGTCTCAAAAAAAAAAAAAAAACAACACTGTAGGTTATTACACGTGAGTCATTTGATCCTTACCTTACTCCTATAATGTTGATGCTCCCATTGTAATTTACTAAATAATGTAAGTAGCATCATCCACCTGCCTCATGTAATTATGATTAAGAAGTAAGATAATCAACATAAGGGCGGCTCCTGTGGATCAAGTAGTAGGGCGCCAGCCCTATATACCTGAGGTGGCAAGTTCAAACCCGCCCCTGGCCAAAAACTGAAAAAAAAAACAAAAAAAAAAAACAGTAATAATAATCAACATATAACACTTAGCAAAAAGCCAGTCACTGAGTTCATTAAATATCAATAATTATCCTCATCATACACACATTTTTACTCAAGTGATTGCTCAGCTAACAAGGGTGAAATAGATACTCCTTTAGCATGCACTCTCTTACCATTCTGCTCACTGGGGTGTCCTATAGTGAAGGAGAACATGGACCTTGTTACCTATTCTCTTGGACCTTGGGTCTACCTCCCATCCTTTTATTTATTTTATCTATTTATTTATTTTTATTGTTTTTTTGAGACAGCCTCAAGCCATCACCCTGGGTAGAGTGCTGTGGCATCACAGCTCACAGCAACAGCCAACCCTTGGGCTCAAGTGATTCTCTTGCCTCTGCCTCCCAAGTAGCTGGGACTATAGGTGCCCACCACAACGCCCACCTATTTTTTGGTTGCAGCCCATCATTGTTGTTTGGCGGGCCTGGACTGGATTCGAACCTGCCAGCTCAGGTGTATGTGGCTGGTACCTTAGCCACTTGAGCCACAGGTGCCAGGCCCCTCCCATCCTTTTAAATGTGACTCTGATGGCCAGGTGTAATGGCTCACACCTGTAGTCCTAGCACTGTGGGAGGCTGAGTCCAGTAGATCACTTGAACTCAGGAGTTTGAGACCAGCTTTAGCAAGAGTGAGACCCCATCTCTACTAAAATAGGAAAACTAGTCGAGCATTGTGGCCAGCATCTGTGGTCCCAACTACTGGAGAGGCTTGAGGCAAGAGGATCACTTGAACCAAAGAGTTTGAGGTTGCTGTGAGCTATGACACTATAGCACTCTACAGAGGGCAACAGAGTGAGACTGTCTCAAAAATAAATTAAAAACATAAAGATATGTATTAATACAGCATGGCTTTTAGGTAAGAGACACCTGATGTGGTATTTAACTGAGGGACAAGATTGAGTGGGTAGTCATCTGCGCACACTGTGTTGGGGTTTTTTTTTGTGAAAACAAAAGGTTCTGCACTGAGAAACTACAACTTTGACACAGAATAGCCTACAGATAGTACACAGTAAATATGATGGTGGTAATTATAAACAACACTTGTTCTTTGTTCTAAGCACATCACTTAGTCCTGTAGTCCTAAATGGTAGCTATTGCTTAAAAGTAGGGACACTACTGCACAGAGATGGTAACTTGCCACAGTTATCCAGCAGTTATTTGGCAGAGCTGGGATTTGAACTTGGGCCTCCTTGTTCAGGTTTTCATGGTTTTTTAACTATGGGACCAAACTGCCTTTGTGATGGTAACCTGGGCCCAGAAGGGGTTCATGAGCTGCCCCTAAAGAATCATGGATGCTGGCTCGACACCTGTGGCTCAAGCTGCTAAGGCGCCAGCCACATACACCTGAGCTGGCAGGTTCGAATCCAGCCCGGGTCCGCCAAACAACAATGATGGCTGCAACCAAAAAATAGTTGGGCATTGTGGCAGGCGCCTGTAGTCCCAGCTACTTGGGAGGCGGAGGCAGGAGACTTGCTTGAGCCCAGGAGTTGGAGGTTGCTGTGAGCTGTGATGTAAGGGTACTCTACCCCGGGCAACAGCTTGAGGCTATGTCTCAAAAAAAAAAAAAAAAAAAAAAAGAATCATGGATGCTGTAATGGGTAACTGCAGGCTCCTCTTCTTGTCTTCCCAAGTTGACTCTGGTTTTGCCTTCTTTTCTCGACAGGTGTGTCCAGCATCATGGCCTCCTCCCAGTAACTGCAGGCATTTAATAAAGATTTGTTGACTGACTTGCTCGCTCTCTCTGGTTTCTTCTTCTCCTCCTTGGCCTCTGCCCCTTGCCCACCAGAGGGAGCCCAAGAACAGCCGCTGCCCCACTGGCTGCTGGATTTGCCTCTGCTCTGACTTGGCCCCGCCCTCGCCCCCGCCCCCTGTGGGGTTGCTGCCTCCTTTCTTCCGTGTGGACTTCTTCCCAGGCCTGGACTCTTTGATGTCATGAGTGAGAAGGGCAAATTGAGTCAGCAAGGAGGAGGAGGGTCTGAATGAGATGTAGGAGCTGCAGTTAAGCCTGGGCTCCTCTTGGAAGATGGAGAGGGTTCCCTCTGTCTCAAATATTGGCTCTGTGGCTGTGTCCTTAGTCCAGTAACTCCTTGCTTGTCCTCAGTTTTTTCATCTATGGAAGGGGAAATTAATGGACCTTCTTGAAAGTGTGTGGATTCCATGGACTCTTACCAGTAGAGATCAGGGGCTAGGCTTGGTGCCTGTAGCTCAGTGGCTATGGTACCAGCCACATACACTGGAGCTGGCAGATTCAAATGCATCCCAGGCCTGCTAAACAACAGTGACAACTACAACCAAAAAATAGCCGGGCAGTGTGGCAGGCGCCTGTAGTCCCAGCTACTTGGGAGGCTGAGGCAAGAGAATCGCTTAAGCCCAAGAGTTTGAGGTTGCTGTGAACTGTAACGCCACCGCACTCTACTGAGGGTGACAAAGTGAGACTCTGTCTCAAAAAAAAAAAAAAAAAAAAAGATAAGTGGCTAGCCCTAGCCGTTCTCTTAGGAAATGCCAGCCATTGACCATTTCAGACTCAGAAGGGTTTGTCACCCAGGTTGCTAACTAGTTTTCAGTACTCTTCTGTTTGGAAAAACTTCATGAGAAAATTGTTTTGTTTTGTTTTTTTTTGAGACAGAGACTCAAGCTGTGAACCTGGGTAGAGTACCATGGCATCACAGTTCACAGCAACCTCCAACTCCTGGGCTCAAGCGATTCTCCTGCCTCTGCCTCCCAAGTAGCTCTGACTACAGGTGCCTGCCACAACACCTGCCTATTTTTGGGTTGCAGCTGTCACTGTTTGGTGGGTCCCAGCTGGATTCGAACCCACCAGCTCAGGTGTATGTGGCTGGCACCTTAGCTGCTTGAGCCACAGGCACTAAACCGAAAACAGGTATTTTTTTTTCCTGTGAAAACAAAGTCAGGGGCCATTGGCCCCAAGTCCCAGCCTACTCCCTTCATTAGTGTCACTGGTCAGGAGATGTAGCTCACCTCAATTGATCCTTAGCAGAGTTGGTTTTTTTTTTTGAGACAGAGTCTCAAGCTGTGGCCCTGGGTAGAGCGCTGTGATGTCACAGCTCACAGCAACCTCAAACTCTTGGGCTTAAGTGATTCTCTTGCCTCAGCCTCCCAAGTAGCTGAGACTATAGGCACCCGCCACAACGTCCAGCTATTTTTTTTGTTGTTGTAGTTGTCATTTTAACTGGCCCTGGGCTGGGTTTGAAACCGCCAACCTCGGTATTTGGCCGGCACCCTACTCACTGAGGTATGTGCACTTCCTTGTGCCCTCATGTTAATCTGAAATTAAACAAAACCAAACAAACTGAAGTTCTGAGGTTCCGAGTAGTTCTTGTGCAGAAATGGCAAAGCTAAAGCCGCTGGCTGGACCCCATTCACTCAGAGCCCCTTCTAGTCCCTCTCTGAGTCCTACCCTACTGCCCTTGGACCCGCAGTGGAGACACCAGCTATTAGCACTACACAGTCCATGGGTGGATGCCAAGAAGTGACCCCAAAGCTGACATTTAAAGGAACCTTTAAACCTCACTGCTCAGGACCATTGGCTCCATTTCTGAGTTCTTCCTCTGCAGAGTTTCTAGGTGTCCACTGGGAGCAGGCAGGGAGGGGCAAGTGGCCTGTTACCTAGGGGCCTTTCCTCCCAGACCAGACCCAGCACAAGAGTCCTGGGTTTATTCTCCATGTGAGGCAGGAGGATGCTGCCTGCCCCATCCCCACCCCAGCTCAACCCAACATTGGGAAAGGAGAGAAAGATCTCTGTAGCTCCCATACCTGAAGGAGCCATGTCTTTTAATCCCCAACCTCAAGTAGTTGGACTGTGACAGAATCCCCTGTCGGCTAGTTCCTTTTCTAGTCTAACTCAAATCTTTACCTCTACAACCACTTTCCAACCTGAAGTCCTTCCCATTCCAATAAAGAGCTTCATACTTGCCTGTTGCTCAGGTCCAAAACCTTGGAGCCAGCTGGATTTGCCCAATGAAGTCACAGTCACAGTAAATCCTCTTAACTGCACTTTCCTAAATCTTCCTATTCCTCCCTTCTCCAGGTGTCCCTCCTCCAAAAGGACTGTTGTCACAGCCTCCTCACTGGGCCCCCTGTGCTCAACCTATAATCTGTCCCCTTAAATAGCTAGAGGAACCCAGTGAGTTGGAGTCAGCTCACAGCACCCCCATACTTAGACTCCTATCTTAACTTCCTTTTGCATTTAGAATAAAATTCAAAGTCCTCATTGTTGTTTTAAGCTTGTTCATCCCTTGACCTAGGATTTGTTAAGCTTCAACTCAGTGCCTGACACTGCTTCAGAGATCAGGGATACAGCAGTGGCTAAAAATTCCCCCCTGTGGGCTGATATTTTGGGGGAGCCCCAGACACACAATACATAATAAATCATGTAGCATGTTAAATGGCAATAAGTACTATGGACAAAAGTTAAGCAGAGGAGGTGTGGGATGCTACTTTATTTATTTATTTGTTTGTTTGTTTGAGACAGTCTCCCTCTACAGCTCACAGCAACCTGAAACTCTTGGGCTCAAGGTATCTTCCTGCCTCAGCCTCTGGAGTAGCTGGGACTATAGGTGCCTGCCACAACCCCTGGCTAGTTTTTCTACTTTTAGCAGAGATGGGGTCTTGCTCTTAAACTCCTGAGTTCAAGCTTTCCATCTGCCTTGGCTTCCCAGAGTGCTAGGATTACAGGCATGCTATTTTAAATAAGGTGGTCAGGGAAATCTCACCAAGGAGATAACATTTTCTGCAGCAACCTGCAGGAGAGGATGTTGTTAGTGAAAGTGCTCCAGTAGTGGAAACCAAGTACAAAAACCTGGAGGCTGGAATGTGGCTCCTGGTGTGTCCCAGGAACAGGAAGATGAGGGAGAGTGGAAGTGACCTGGGGGGGGGGGGGGGGGGGGAATGGACACCCGGATTTATAACACCAACCAGGTCTGTGGGCTGTGCTGAGACAGGACAGGGCTGACTCCTCTGTGGCTCTCCCTTCCCTCCCTCCCTCCCTTCCTTCCTTCTACATAATCTCATTCTGTTGCCCTTGGTAAAGTGCCCTGGTATCATTATAACTCGTGACAATCTCAAACTTTTGAGCTCAAGTGATCCTCTTGCCTCAGCCTCCTGAGTAGCTAGGGCTATATATGCCCACCACAACACCTGGCTAGTTTTTCTATTTTTAGTAGAGTTGGGGTCTCACTGTTGCTCAGGCTGGTTTGAACTCCTGAGCTTAAGTGATCCCCCTGCCTCAGCCTTCTAGAGGTCTAGGATTACAGGTGTGAGCCACCAAGCCTGGCCCTCTGTGGCCTTTTCTCCGGAAGGGTTCTGAGCAGAGGAGGGAGGGATATGATCTGCCTTTGGTAGTCAGAGGCTCCCTCTGGCTTCTCTTAGGAAAGAGAGTGTAGGAAGATGATGAGGAGGTTGCCACAGTGGTCTAAGGAAGACAAGGCGAGGGTGGACAGAACCCAGGTGGGGCTGTGGAGGCAGAGGGAAGTGGGTGGATTCTGAATATTCTTGGAAAATGGAATGATAGAATTTCCTGAAGAAATGGACGTGGGTTGTAATGATAAAAAGTGGTCTAAGATGACTGTGAGGTCTGTTGCCTGAGCAGCTGGAAGGCTGGGGATGACTGTGGGATGATCAGATTTTTAGGAAAGACCAGGAATTCAGCTTTGGCTTTGGATACTTAAAATCTGAAATGCCTACTAATGAAGCAACACTTTTTTTTTTTTTTTAGAAATAGGGTCTTTCAGGCAGTGCCTGTGGCTCAGTGGGTAGGGCGCCGGCCCCATATACTGAGGGTGGTGGTTCGAACCTGGCCCTGGCCAAACTGCAACAAAAAATAGCTGGGTGTTGTGGTGGGCGCCAGTAGTCCCAGTGACTTGGGAAACTGAGGCAAGAGAATCGCCTAAGCCCAGGAGTTGGAGGTTGCTGTGAGCTGTGATGCCACAGTACTCCACCGAGGGCGACAAAGACTCTGTCTCAGAAAAAAAAAAGAAATAGGGTCTCTCTGTCACCCAGGCTGGAGTACAGTGGCATCATCGTAGCTCACTGCAGCCTCATGCAGCCTCAGACTCCTGGGTTCAAATGATCCTCCCACCTCAGCCTCCTTATCCTCCTGAGTAGCTGAGACTACAGATGGCATACTGCCACCACACCTGCCTAATTTGTTTGTTTTAGAGAGGGGGTCGGTCTCACTATATTGCACAGGCTAGTCTCCAACTCCTGGCCTCAGCTTCCAAAATTGCTAGGATTATAGATGTGAACCACTGCACTGGCAATGAAGTAATTTATCTGTATTTATTTCCTTATTAATTGTTACCCTTCCCCCCTGTGATGTTAACCACTTGATAATTAACTAGGCATATCATGGTCACAGCTCTAGGACCAGTACCCAAGAATACTGCCTGGTGCATAGTAGTTGCTGAATAAATGTTTGTTGAATAATGAAGATAGACAAGTCAAGAAAATCCTTTAATGGAATAGGGGTACAAAGACAGTAGCAGCCAGCCAGTACCTATTCCAATCTAACCTAACTCCCACATTCATTTTGTGACTCTTACATGTCTTTGTTCAAATGTTGGCCTTCTTGGTGAAGCTTACCCTAGAGTACTTTATTTATATTCCAGCTCATGCTTGATTTTTCTCCATTTTTCTCTTGGTTTGGTGGGGGTATTTTTTGTTTTTGTTTTTTTTCTGTTCTTTTTGAGACAGAGTCTCATTTTGTCACCCTCAATAGAGTGCGTGGTGTCACAGAAACCTCAAACTCTTGGGCTCAAGAGATCCTCTTGCCTCAGCCTCCCTAGCAGCTGGGACTACAGGCTCCCACCAAAACGGCTATTTTTTTTAGAAATAGGGCCTCCCTCTAGCTCAGGCTGGTCTCAAACTCCTGAGCTCAGGCAATCCTTCTGCCTCCACCTCCCAAAGTGCAAGGATCACAGGAGTAAGCCACTGCAGCCAGTGGATACTTATCACCTTGGAATATACAGTGCTATATCTATTCCTTAAAATTTTGGCTGGGCACAGTGGCTCACGCCTGTAATCCTAGCACTTTGGGAAGTTGAGGCGGTAGTGATCCCTTTGAGGTTAGGAGTTCTAGACCAGCCTAAGCAAGAGCGACACCCAGTCTCTACTAAAAATAGAAAAATAATTAGCTCCAGTAGTCCTAGCTACTGGAGAGGTTGAGGCAGAAGGATCGTTAGAGCCCATGAGTTTGAAGATACTGCGAGGTATGATGCTGCCACTGCCCTCTAGCCAGAGGGGGCAAGGGAAATTCTGTCTGAAAAACAAAAAGGTTGTTTATTGTCTTCCTTCATTTGAAGATAGTTTCACGAGGGCAAGCATTTTTGTCTTCTTTAGTGCCAATGCGTAAAACATGATCTGACGTTCCACGTCCAATAAATATGTGTTCGATTTGTGTTGCTCAATGAGAACACCGTACACTATATTCCACGCCTGAGCAGGTTAAAGCCAGATGGCAAGACCAGCTTTATGAATAATTCATATTGGCCCCGCCCACACGCGTATGACGGGCGCGTTCACGCAGAGAGAAGGAGCGGGGAAGTGGACTTTGCGCAGGCGCCAAGTCCTTGATGCCGCTCTGACTTGGCCCGCCCGCGCGCGCGCGCACGGGAGGGCGGCGGCGGCGACTCTGTGCGCAGGCGTGACGGGCAGTGCGCAGGCGCGGGCTGAGAGCGGGCTGAAGCGCTGAAGCGGCGGCGGCGGCGGCGGCTCGGGAAGAGGGGCGGGAGCTGAGGCGGGAGTGGACCGGCTGGTGGGCTAGTGAGAGGTGACGGAATGGTGGACTACCACGCGGCGAACCAGTCGTACCAGTACGGCCCCAGCAGCGCGGGCAATGGCGCTGGCGGCGGGGGTAGCATGGGCGACTACATGGCCCAGGAGGACGACTGGGACCGGGACCTGCTGTTGGACCCGGCATGGGAGAAGCAGCAGCGCAAGGTGCGCGGCCCGCGGGCCGAACGGGCTGGAGAGGGTCTTTCGAAGGGAGGTAGGAAGCTGGGAAGAGGTTGGAGGTCCTGAGAGGGAATTGGAAGGTTTGTTGTAAAAATTGGGGGTCCGGAGAAGGAATTGGCGGGTCTGGGAAGGGATTTGGAGTTCTGGGAAGGGATTTTGATTCTGCAGAGTTCGAGAAAGGAATGGGGAGTCTGAAAAAATAACTGGGGACCGAGTAGGGAAGATGGGAGTCTCAGAAAAGGAATCAGGAAGCCTGATGAAGGATTTGGAGGGTCTGGGCGGGCAGTTAGGGGAAGCTGAGGATGGATAATTGGGAAGGTTAAAATGGAATTGGGATCTGAAGCAATATGGAAGGGTCAGCCTGGGTTGGGAGTACAGTTGGGAGAAACGGGGAATGTGTGAAAGGTGATTGATAGGTGAGGGCAAAATTAGGGGATTGAGAGGTCAGAAGAGGCGTTCATATGAAAGGCGTTATTTGGTGAACGGAAAGTTCTGAAGAATATTAGAATTGGGGGGCATTATGTTGGGTGAGTTCTATAGGGGATGAAGAATCAGAAGTCTAAAGATGGAATAGGGGTACAAAGAAAGGGACTGTGGAATCTGAAGGGAGGTGGGAGGACTAGGGAGGCCAAGAAGATGAAAGGACAGAATTGGGTATGAAAAGACATGGGGCTTGGGTGTGGATGGGCAGGTGTGCAAAGGAGGTCTGGCGGGACTAGAGGTCTGAAGAGAGTGAGAGAAGTTAAGGGGCCTGTGAATAAGATGTTTTTGATGAGGGTAAGATTTATTTGGGGTCCCCTCTTTCAAAGGAAAAAGGGGAGGTAAGAGGAATAAAGAACTGATGGGGACAGTGAAGCCAAAGGGGGATAGGGAGAGTACTGGGGGTGTTTTTGAGGATTGGGTCTCTGAAGAATGGATGGGAGGTTAAAAGCTCAGCAAAGGGTTGGAGGAGCCTGAGGAAAATAAATCTGAAAAAGGTGAGGATGGTGAGAGGGAGCGTGGGCTGGAATGGCGGATAATAGGAGGGGGTTAGTTTAGGAAAATGAAACTCTCATTAGAAAGGGAATGTGTGATGCACAGACTGAGAAAGGAATTGGGAGGTGGGGGCGCTTCTGGAGATGTGGTCCTGGTACTGTAGACTTAGGACTGGTACATGTGTAATGAAGGGAGAGGATTTGGGGGAGGATTTGGGGGAGGCAAAGTGTTCTGGAAAAATTGTGTCTTTTTTTGAGAGACAGGCAAGTGAAGGGACCATCAAGCAGTGTCTGTTTGCAGGTGGCATGTGGGAATGTGGGAGCAACTTAGGAGGGACTCATAATAGTGAAAGGGGGATGAGAAGTAGAGGGGTAGGCCCAGGGAAGGTGCTGGAGTGTGTGGGTGAGTGGAGAATAATCTGATGTGGTTGGCGGAGGGGTGGGGGTGTGCTCTGAGTTGATATAAGAGAGGGTTTGAGTGTGTGCAGTAAGAGCTAAAGGAGTGTGTTAAGTGGGCGTCAGGAAAGGGGGGTGTTCAGAAGTGTGTGTGAAGAGGGTGGGAGGTACTTGAAGTTAGAGGCATATTAAATGTGATGTGGATTTTCTTGCCAGATTAGTTACTAATTAGCTCTGTGGCCTTGGGCAAAACTCTTGATCTCTCATTGCAGTTCTGTCATCTATAAAATGAGAGGGTCAAAGGGTGATTCTATAAAATCAGATGTATATGGAGTTGGGATTTTGGGAGAGGGCTCTAAGGACTTGGGAGAGTGGATTTGGTGGAGATTTTTTCAGAAACATGGGGCTTGGGACTGAAGGGTCTTGAGTGGTGACCTGAGGAAAGAGTATGACTAGAAGCCTGTTCAGAATGTGAGTTGGTGCCCTAGAGCTCAGCACAGGTAGTCCTGTCCAGAGGGGGAAGTGTGGAAGGAAGGGCAGCTGAGATGAGGCCTGGCATAACCTTGAGTATATTACCAGCGTCTGTTTGAATTTCCTCCTCAGTAGTAACTGGGGGTGGGGAGTGGGAGGTGGCAGCGGATTGGTGGGAGTGGCGTGCTTATCTGTTGCCCCACTTAACTTGGGTGGGCATGTTGAGATAGCTGACACAAAAAGTGCCCTTTGAGAGGAAGGGGAGATCTAGTCTGGAGTCTCAACAATAATGTGTTGCCTGAGGCAGGTGCCAGGTTGGAAAAGGTTAAGAGTTACCAAGAGACTTGGAAAGTTGGGAGGGGAACGGGGGCAACTGCTTGGTTTTTGAGAATGTCGAGGCTCTGTCTTCTTCAGCTCTGGGTTCTTGAGAAAAATGAGCTCCCCACCCTTTTTTCTCAGGTAATGGGGGTGGGGGACCTTCCTTTTTTCTCCCTTCCTGTCTTTACCCCTCCCCAAGTGACTCTTTTTGCTAACTCAGTTCCACTCCCTGCTGGGAATTAGGGTGTGTGCTCCTGCTCACAGTTGTAGTCTTCCTTGCCCACAGGGTGAGCTTGGGCACCATTCAGGCCCTGGGTGGAACCAGGACTCTTTGGAACCCCAAGACCTTGCTGCGATAATTCTTCTTGCCTCTCCAAGGCTGAGCCACTGGGCACTGGGAGAGTGACAGTCCTATGAGTGCCCTGTACAATGTATACTCTAAAAATCTGTGTCCATAACAGCTGTTGGCCCTTAAAGTGGATAGAGTTTAATTATTCTAGGAGTTAAGCAAGAGTTGTCCCAAGTTAGAGGGGATATGTATCTGATTTCTACCTGGAAGCCCTTTGCTCTGACTTCCTGGGACCTCCTATAACCAAGGCATTATCCAATAAGTAGGTTGTACAGCAGTTTTATGTGGGAGGGTCATAGTGTTCTCCTGGGGGATAGAGGAGTCCTAGTCTGGTGTTTGAGCAAACTTCTCATCATAGCCAGAAGAAAGAACTTCACTTGCTTAGGTTTCATAGTCATTGAAATACCACTATTTTACAGGGGCCTCAGTGTTTAGACTCTGACCTTTGTCTTGAGCGTATTGGATGTGAGTTAATTATTTGAAAAGTTCCAACATGTTTTGTTTTTCTCAAGGAGTTTTTTTTTTTTTTTACTTTTTTTGGCCTTTTTTTTTTCTTTTTTTTTTAGACAGAGTCTCACTAACCCTTGGTAGAGTGCTGTGGTGTTACAGCTCACAGCAACCTCCAAATCCTTGGGCTTAGGCGATTCTCTTGCCTCAGCCTCTTGAGTAGCTGGGACTACAGGCGCCCGCCACAACGCCCGGCTATTTATTTTTGTTGCAGTTTGGCCAGGGCTGGGTTTGAACCCACCACCCTTGGTATATGGGGCTGGCACCCTACTCACTGAGCCCCAGATGCCGCTTGCTTGCTTGCTTGCTTGCTTGCTTGCTTGCTTGCTTGCTTGCTTGCTTGCTTTCTTTCTTTCTTTCTTTCTTTCTTTCTTTCTTTCTTTCTTTCTTTCTTTCTTTCTTTCTTTCTTTCTTTTTGAGACAAGAGTCTTACCTTGTTGCCATTGGTAGAGTGCTATGGTGTCACAGCTCACAGCAACCTCCAGCTCCTGGGCCTAGGCGATTCTCTTGCCTCAGCCTCCCGAGTAGCTTGGACTACAGATGCCTACTACAATGCCCGGTTATTTTTTGTTACAGTTTGGCCAGGGCTGGGCTTGAACCCGCCACCCTTGGCATATGGGGCTGTACCCTACTCACTGAGCCAGAGGCACTGCCCTTTTTGACTTTTATTTATTTATTTATTTTTAGAGACAGTCTCACTTTATTGCCCTCGGTAGAGTGCTGTAGCATCATAGCTCACAGCAACCTCCCAACTCCTGGGCTTAGATGATTCTCTTGCCTCAGCCTCCTGAGTAGCTGGGATTACAGTCGCCCACTAGAATGCCTGGCTATTTTTTTTGTTGCAGTTTGACTGGGGTGGGGTTCGAACCTGCCACCTTCAGTATATGAGGCCGGCACCCTACCCACTGAGCCACAGGCGCCGTCCTTTTTTGGCCTTGTTTTTAAAGGCTGATCATGGAGGCCCTAAAATAGCCATCTGTTATTTTATTCCATTACTCTAATTGCTTGCCTCTTAGGATCTGGCTAAGACTAACAGGTCCTTAGTTTAGCAGTTTTCAAAATTGAATAACATACTTATGAAAAATTAAAAAGTAACCAAACTTGGCTCGGTGCCTGTGGCTCAAGCAGCTAAGGTGCCAGCCACATACACCTGAGCTGTTGGGTTTAAATCTAGCCTTGGCCCGCCAAACGACAATGATGGCTGCAACCCAAAAATAGCCGGGCATTGTGGCGGGTGCCTGTGGTCCCAGCTATTTGGGAGGCAGAGGCAGGAAAATCGCTTGAGCCCAGGAATTGGAGGTTGCTGTGAGCTGTGATGTCATAGCACTCTACCCAGGATGACAGCTTGAGGCTCTGTCTCAAAAAAAAAAAAAAAAAAAGAACCAAACTCAATTGTCATCTAAAAACAAAATTGTGCAGATATGTGATGGGGTTGGGGAGGGGGGCAAATACACTCTGTGTTCCTTCTTGGGAGAGAGGTAGAGGAGGCTGCTTGTTAGCTAGCCCTCTGTTCTCCCCTTTTCTCCCCAAGATGTGCTTTAGAATGACTTAAGGTGAGGTATGGGAGGATGGCCTGGGAGTGCAGGGCCACTCTGAGATCCAGTTTGTGCCATAGAGTGATGCCTGCCACTTCACTTAATCCTAGGCAGTCCAGGGTGTGGCCCAGGGATTGTCCTTAGCCTTTTGAAATACCCTCCCTGGTTCCGGCTTCTGAGACCAACAGGAAGGCTACTTTGGAGGCAGGGAGCTGACTCACCCTCTTGTCGGAACTGGTACTAAAAGCTTTCATTTAATGGCAGCCAATTGCTTGGCCTCAAGTGGGCTGCCTTTTGCATAAAGTTTGGTGAAAGTGTTGGAGGAAACAACTCAGAAAATGAGGGTGGCGCATTAATATCCAGGAACTGTTGGTGCTATTAAATTCCTGAGATGCAGTCAAGGAGGTCAGTTGAAACATAGGCGTGAACTCTCAAAATGTCCTCTTAAGTCTAGATTTCAAGATTCTAATCCAAGCCTCTGGAGTGGGGAGTGCCATCATTTCTCCGTATGCTCCAGTCATGGCAGACTTTGGCCAGACACCACCCCTTTTCAGAGCTAACTGAGTACATAGTACAAGTTATCTGGCGGTGCTATTTAACAGATGACAGCAAAGAAAACAGAGCCAAAAAAGAATTGGTTTGGGAAGGCCGAAGGAATTTGAGACTGTTGAGACAAACACTTTAGGCTTTTGCTATACTGATTTATAGTGTGCTTGGAATTGTACGAGCCTTTGACTAGATCTTAGGGTTCTTCTTTAAAAAATGTTTTTTTTGCTGCTGCTTTTATTTTCTGAAGGGAGAACGGCAAAAATAATTACTGAACATTCGTTTGTTCTAGTATCACTTGCTCATTCAAGTTTTCTGAATAGGTAACATATCATCATATTTCTCTCTTTCCTGGCATTTAGTATATTCTAGGGCAGTTTTCCCAGCTTTATCCTTATTTCCTTTACTTAGTGATGCCCATGTTCTCTTCATTCACATTTTGTTCCCGTCCCTCAGTTTCCTTCTGTTGCCGTTCTGCATTTAGTTTACAGAATTACATAAACCCCTCATGTTATCTTATTTAAAGTTTTTCCTTTCCTTTTCTTTTTTCATGGAAATAAGAGGCAAGTGATAGCAAGTTGGTAATTCAATGGCAGCAGTAACTGAAACACTGACCTATTAAAGGTAGATGGAAGTTTCTACTTCAGCGGAAACAAATACTGTCATCCATGTAAGTTTGAAAGAAGTCTTTATGTCTTGAGTAGTTTGAGAGGGGAAGATTAATCTCTTTTAGGATGGGTTTAAACTTTGAAACATCAAAGTGCAGTTATAAGGAAACTTAGTTTTACAATGTTGGCAGTGTAGGCGCCAGAATTTGTTATAAAGTGTCTGGAAGTGGCACAAGTATCACTTTTCTTTAAGAAGGTTTATGAGTTACATTTCAGTCAGTATCCCAGGTATGAAGAAGTGTAATTTTCAGTGAATCAAAGAGAAACGTAATCATTTTAAATTCCAGCCTCTGTTTAAAAGACTGATGTTGGCTCGGCACCCGGCACCCGTAGCTCAAGCAGCTAGGGCACCAGCCACATACACCAGAGCTAGTATTAATAGGTTCAAATCCAGCCTGGGCCCGCCAAACAACAATGACAACTACAACTAAAAAATAGCCAGGCATTGTGGTGGGCGCCTATAGTCCCAGCTACTTGGGAGGCTGAGGCAAGAGAATTGTTTAAGCCCAAGAGTTTGAGGTTTCTGTGAGGTGTGATGCCACAGCACTCTACCCAGGGCGATAGCTTGAGGCTGTGTCTCAAAAAGATAAAAAGGCTCAGCGCCTGTAGCTCAAGTAGCTCAAGCAGCTAAAGCAGCTAAAGCTCCAGCCACATACACCAGAGCTGGTGAGTTCAAATTCGGCCCAGGTCTGCCAAATAACAACTACAACCAAAAATAGTCAGGCATTGTGGTGGGCACCTGTAGCTACCTGGGAGGCTGAGGCAAGAGAATCATTTAAGCCAGTGGTTCTTAACCTTCCTAATGCAGTGGCCCTTTAATACAGTTCCTGTGAGTTGTGACCTACGGATTGCAAACCCCTGGGCCTTAAGCCAAGGAGTTGGAGGTTGCTGTGAGCTGTGATGCTATGGCACTCTACCCAGAATGATAGCTTGAAGCTCTGTCTCAAATAAATAAATAAAAATAAAGAGTGATCTTATTGAGAAAAAGTAACCAACTGGCTGGAAGGAAGAGATTCTACCTCCTCCAGAAAACAAAATCTTTGCATATGTTTAACAGGCAAAAGTATCCTTATATCAGTGCTTGGGAAGTTTTATTCAAGTAGCTGACAGTCTCCCTGGGATTATAAAAATCTCTGAGACATTTGTCTTGGTGTTGTGCCTTTTTTGGTTGTGTTCTTTCATGTCCTTCCCTTTCCCCCTTCTCTTGTAAACTACAGAGGCATGAGCTTGGAATGTCCATGGAAAGTCTCTGAAAGCTGGTTGGTGTAACTTAATTGCCTTCCCTTAAGTTTGAACAGTATTTACTCTGGAAGAGGCTAGGCATTTTTCTTAGATGTGATTTATTGAAGTGTTATATAAAAGTGAGTGGATTGAATTTACTTGGGGTTTGCTATTTGTCACCTGTTGCTATTCTGGCTCCTTCCTTCCTGGGATGAACCCCATTCTCTCCCCCCCAACTCAAGAGTGAGGGACTATCCTGTGTTTGAAGAAGGGAGTGGTTCCCCAGCCAGAGAAGCCTCCCCGTGCTTCCTAAATTTAGTCATTGTGATTTTCCATAGCCACTTTTATCTGCTGAGTAATTTAAGTCAATTTACATTTTAAATTAAGTTTTAAAAGGAAAATTGATATAAAGATGGCAAATGGGCTGGGTGCAGTGGCTCACGTCTGTAATCCTAGCACTCTGGGAGGCTGAGGCAGGTGGATAGCTTGATCTCATGGGTTCGAGACCAGCCTGAACAAAAAGGGAGACCCCTATCTCTACTAAAAATAGAAAAACTAAGGCAAGAGGATTGCTTGAGCCCAAGAATTAGAGGTTGCTGCGAGCTATGATATCACGGCACTCTACCCAGGGCGATAGCTTGAGACTGTCTCAAAAAATAAAATAAAATAAATAGGGTGGCGCCTGTGGCTCAAGGAGTAGGGCGCCAGCCCCATATACTGGAGGTGGTGGGTTCAAACCTGGCCTCGGCCAAAAACTGCAAAAAAAAAAAAAAAAAACATAAATAGATAAATAAAATAAAATAAATAAACATGACAGGGCAGCGACCCCATATACCAAGGGTGGCAGGTTCAAACCCAGCCCCTACCAAACTACTACAACAACAACAAAAAAATAGCCAGGCATTGTGGCGGGTGCCTGTAGTCCCAGCTACTCGGGAGACTGAGGCAAGAGAATTGCCTAGGTCTAGGAGTTGGAGGTTGCTGTGAGCTGTGATGCCACAGTACTTTACCGAGGGTGACAAAGACTAAAAAAATAAAAAAAACTTGGCAACTGGAAAACCTGGCTTCTCTGGCCATGAATAAAAGGAAACTGAAAAAACAAACGAATTGACACAAAATGGTGCTGTTAGATTCTAGGTAGAAAGAGAGATTGGCAAGTGTTGGTGTGGTACTAAACACCCAGCATCACCAAACATAGACTTTCTCTTTGAAGTCATCAGGTTTACAAGAGAATCAAAGGGTATAACTTTCTCTGTGGGATCCAGTTTTCTGACACATACACACTTAAAGCTTAGCTGCTCCCATGAATAAAGCATACTGCTGCTACCCCATCTGGGTGTTTGTGCCCTCTATTCTTAAAGGAGTGCAGTACCCTTTTGCTGCTGTGTTAAGAAAAGCTTATTTAAATGTTTTTGTTTCGGGCAGCACTTGTGGCTCAGTGAGTAGGGCTCTGCCCCATATACCGAGGGTGGCAGGTTCAAACCTGGTTCACGGCCAAACAGCAACAAAAAATAGCCAGGTGTTGTGGCTGGCGCCTGTAGTCCCAGCTACTTTGGAGGCTGAGGCAAGAGAATCGCCTAAGTCCAGGAGCTAGAGGTTGCTGTGAGCTGTGACATCACAGCACTGTACTGAGGATGAGAAAGTGAGACTCTGTCTCTAAAAAAAAATAAGTTTTTCTTTCAAATAGGAGAACAGAAGAGGTTCTTTGTCTACCAGTAGAACTATCCACGTGGGGCAGAAGTAGTTGTTAGCAGCAGTTTCTACTCTGCAGAACACAATGAAGTCATCTTGGGAAATACCATTAAGGGTGTTGCAATGACTGAATGAGATGCTAGAACACCAGCAATACGATAGCATTTGTTCCTTCAGCTTCAGGCAGAAATAAAGAAGACTTGGGTGGGGCTGAGGGACGTCTGTTACTGGCTTTCTAGAGAGTTTTTCTTGTTATCTTTTCCTCCCTCTCTGATCATTTTTTTTTTTTTTTTTTTTTTTTGGAGACAGAGTCTCAGTATTTTGCCTTTGGTAGAGTGTCATGATGTCATAACTCACAGCAACCTCAAACTCTTGGGCTTAAGTGATTCTCTTGCCTCAGCCTCCCAAGTAGCTGGGACTACAGGCGCCCACCACAACACCTGGCTATTTTTGTTGTTATTGTTGTTTAGCAGGCCTGGGGTGGGTTTGAACCCACCAGCCCTGGGGCATGTGGCTGGCTCCCTAACCAGGGAGCTACAGGTGCCAAGCCTATATTTACTTTATTTTTTTGAGACAAGGTCTCACTCACTCTGATGCCCTGGCTAGAGTGCAATGGTGTTGTCATAGCTTACTGCAGCCTTGAACTGCTAGGCTCAAGCAATCCTTCAGCCTTAGTCTCCTAAATAGCTGAGACTACAGGTGCACAGCACCACACCCAGCTAATGTTCTTTTTTTTTTTTTTTTTGCGGTTTTTGGCCAGGGCTGGGCTTGAACCTGCCACCTCTGGCATATGGGGCCAGCGCCCTACTCCTTTGAGCCACAAGTACCGCCCCACACCCAGCTAATTAAAAAAAAAATTATAATTTTTTAAAAAGATGGGGTCTTGCTATGTTGCCCAGGTTGGTCTCCAACTTCTGGGCCTGAAGTAATCCTCTTGCCTCAGCCTCCCAAAGTGTTGAGATGACTGATGTGAGCCACGATCACCCATCCCAGTTCATTTTATTAATGAGGGGTGTGTGTGTGTGCAGTATAGAGGAGATAAAAAAGAGCACTCCATGAAAGCTGCTACTGGTTTTGTGGTTGTTAGGGGTGCTTTTTCTCTAGGCATTTAGAGCTGGAATCTCAGCTATGTGACTTCTTAATACCTGGGCTAAGTGTGCTGCATCTTTTGCCTGCTTTCACAAACATTGACAAATTAAAAAAGAACTCTAAAGTTTCCAGCAAATCTCAAGCACAAGTAACTTAAAAAAAACACACACACATTTTTTCCTACCACAACTCTGACAGCAAATATACCTTTTTTTCCCTATCACTCCCCTCCTTCTGTCCTTTAAGAAAATGAGTATCTGCATTAAATAATATATTTCATGAAAATATTAAATTCTTTCACAAAGTGCTTTGGCTGTTACTGGCATGTCTTATGTTTGGAAGAGTTAGGGAATTCTTTATTGTTTTATTTTTTAAGACTTTTTTGATCTTCCAGTTCTGGCCTATGAGATGAACTCAGTTCCAAAATTCAAAATGTCTGGAAGCAGCTGACTTGCCAGGCTAGTTCAAGGGCAATCTGATGAATCCACCCTTCTTACACAGGCTGTCTGCTAACCAGTCATGATTTAGATTTTCAAGTCCTGGAAGGTATCCCGAGGGTAAACATCACCAGGATTGTGAGGCGGTTACTTTCTTTTAAATTTTTTTAATCATTTGAGTTACACTGCCAAGACTGCAATAGGACTTGACTCTGTAAAACAGAAAGGCCTCTATCCAAGATGTCTTTTTTAGGGATGTTGGCTAGAGTCACCCAGCACCATGTCTCCCAGTGGGGTGAGAAGAAATACTTAGACCAGTTAGGGGAAGACATTCTTGGCCATTTTTTTTTTCTTGGCTTTTTTTGTTTTGAGACAGAGCCTCAAGCTGTCCCTCTGGGTAGAGTGCTGTGGCATCATAGCTCACAGCAACCTCCAACTCCTGGGCTTAAGCCATTCTCTTGCCTCAGCCTCCTAAGTAGCTGGGACTACAGGCGCCCGCCACAACGCCCAGCTATTTTTTGGTTGCAGTTGTCATTGTTGTTTGGTGGGCCCCAGGCTGGATTCTTACTCGCCAGCTAAGATCTAACCGTTTGAGCCTGGCTTTTTTTTTTTTTTTTTTTAAACAAATTTCCCTTTCCCTTTGTAGCTTTAATTAACTCACTAATGAGGGACAACCCATGGAAGATAATTTAATCCATTGAGAGCTGTGTACTAATTTAGGGATGATTGGTTAATGGATCATGGCCCAAAGCTGCGTTAGGTAAGGGAGGGACACTCAGCTCCACTGAGAGATTCAAAGGGAACATGCTTTAAACGTAAAAATAGAAGACTCACAGGGCACCGAGTTCTCTTAGTAGCTGCTATTAACTTGAGAAAATTCTGGGCCTCTTTAATAAATAAGCATAAAGCAGTCCTTGCCAAATAGGGCCTGCTCTAGGGCCACGGGGTTAGCTTGGGAGACAACTTTCTTGCCTAAAAATAAATGCATGTTTTTATCAGACATTCCAAGCATAGTTTAAACATGAGACTTCTGGGTAACAGTTCAGGCTCTGTGGGTTCAATTATGTCAGAGTGTGGGCAGTCAGGGTCTTTGTGGAGTGTGCCCCCTACTTTGGCACTGGTTATGGCCACCAAGGGCATCAGATGAGCAAATGCAAACCATCTTCCCTCTCATTTCTTTTCATTATTTAAATTTCTGTACTCTTCTTTTCCTGCCCTTGGACTCCATCTCATTTCTGTTTTCGATCTACTCACAGGCTGATAGGGGAGACAGTAGATATTTTTAATACTGAACAAGGTAAGATTGTGTGCTACAATTAAATAATAACAGCGATTTACTTGTGCTAGACAATAGACATTCTGAATGCTTTACATGGACTGAGTTGTGTAATCAAGAGAGGTAGGCATTGTAATCTTTATAGAACAGATGCAGAAATGAACCCATGGGCCTTTAAGCCACTTAGCCCAGGTGACAGTGCTAGAATTTGAATCTGGAAATTCTGGCTGTCGAACTTTTGCTCTTATTTCTGTGCTATCCTGTAGAAATATGTCAGAAATAGCTTTAGGAGAGGATGTGAGGGGACGTATAGGTGCTTTAGATGGAGAGGAAAGTCTCTGAAGCCCAGGCACGGTGGCTCACACTTGTAATCCCAGCACTCTGGGAGGCCAAAGTGGGTGAATTGCCTGAGCTCACAGGTTTGAAACCAGCCAGTGCAAGACCTTGTCTCTAAAAAATAGCTGGGTGTTGTGGCATGTGCCTGTAGTCCAAGCTACTTGGGAAGCTGATACAAGAGAATTGCTTGAGCCCAAGAGTTTGAGGTTGCTGTGAGCTATAACACTATGGCACTCTACAGAGGGCAATAAAGTGAGACTCTTGTCTCAAAATAAATAAATAAATAATTTTTTCTTTTCTTTTTTTCTTTTTTTTTTTTTTTTTGTGGAGAGTCTCACTTTACCGCCCTCGGTGGAGTGCCGTGACGTCACAGGACTCACAGCAACCTCCAGCTCTTGGGCTTCCATGATTCTCCTGCCTCAGCTTCCCGAGCAGCTGGGACTACAGGCACCCGCCACAACGCCCGGCTATTTTTTGGTTGCAGTTCAGCCGGGGCTGGGTTTGAACCCGCTACCCTTGGTATATGGGTCCGGGGCCCTACTCACTGAGCCACAGGCGCCACCCAAATAAATAATTTTTTAAGAAGGCGATGCCTGTGGCCCATAGGAGTAGGGCGCCGGTCCCATATGCCGGTGGTGGCGTGTTCAAACCCAGCCCTGGCCAAAACTGCAGAAAAAAAGGTCTCTGAAGAGGTTACATTTTAGCTGTTCCCTGAAGGTTGAGTAAAAGGGAGCCAACAGAGCAATAGGAGAAGGTTGTTCTAAGCAGAGGGAACCTAAGTGTGGCGGCTCTGAGCATCACAGAATAAGGCAAGGGGAAGAGAGCTGCTGATGGGGCCTGGAGTCAGCTTGTACCTGCAAATTCAGTTCTTGTTAGACTCCAGTAGTTAAGGGACTTCATGCTTCCAGGACTTTGGCATACCAATCCTTTCCTTCTAGGCCCCTGGGAGGAGCCAAACCAGAACCAGCTTCTAAAATTGGGAATACCAAGACTGCAGAACATTAAACCAAACAAAAAGCTTTTAATTATCACTGTGATCATTGCTGGAGTAAGCACCTGTGTTTGATTACAGCGTTAGTGACTTTTGGAGTTTTACAGCACTGTGACCTCATAATGGCTTAATAGTGTACACCACTGTGTGAACAAGTTCTCAACCCCCTTCACTCTCATCAAGAGCCCATTTTTGGGTGGCGCCTGTGGCTCAAAGGGGTAGAGTGCCAGTTCCATATGCCAGAGGTGGTGGGTTCAAACCCAGCCCCGGCCAAAAACCACAAATAAATAAATAAATAAATAAATAAATAAATAAATAAATAAAAAAAAAGAGCCCATTTCTACCTGGTGAGATGCCACTTGCTTTACAAAGCATCTTTTGTAAAGTGTTGTCTCCCTCTTTGAAGTGAGAAGCCAGGAAGCCTGATTTTTAAACTAGTTTTTCTCCTAGGTTCTTTCCTTCTCTATAAATCTCTCATATTTACTCAGTATTTTCTCCATTTTTCCCTTTCATTGGGTGGAGCTAGGGTGGTTCTATTTCAGAGAAAGAGATAGACAGGCAGGCTGATTCATTTTGAGACATTCAGCTTTCTGTACCTCACTGGAAGCTGATTGGTCCAGGAACACAGTAGATTTCATTGGGCCCTTGGCTTCTCATTTGAAGATAGAGCTTGTCAAACTAGTTATGTGGCTTTTACTTAGGGAGGGAGGAACAGCAGGAGAGAGCTCAGGGCTATCAATGGACACTCCCGCCTCTGTACACATAGCACCTGTCAGGAAGTTAAATTCACAGGTCATAAAGCGTCCATTATGAACATGGGCTAGGATTCTGCCCTGTCCTCTCGGGTAGCAAAAATCATCCCTATGGATGGAATATAAAGGAGCAAATGAATATGATGGCACAGCCAGCCTAGCCACTTCAGCTAGAAAGATGGCAAGGTTTCCATTCTCCTGGCTGCATACTCATGTGAACTTGTTAAATGTTTTAAGTAGCTGCATACAGGGGAGATAAGTATATGTATGTGTGTTCATCCTTATTCCCCTTACATACAAAAATAAAACCTCCCCTTTATAAAATTGATTCAGAGTGGGAAGAAAGTACATGGCAAATGGAAAATGTGTCAGATTATATTGAGTCCTGCCCCACGTTTGGGATACAGCTGTAAGTTTCCATGGTGGGTGGCTTATTATGCATTTATGCTGAGCTGAACCAGCTCCAAGTTGTTGCTACAAGATAGAAAAGGCTTTCTTGGGGGGGAGGCCACCTTTTTCTATCATACTATACAGACTTCGAAAGTTCTTTGAAAGACTTCAGCATTAACCACTTAAGTAACAGAATTAGAGGCAGCTGACCAAAGGGGTCTTCATTTTATAGCCATCTAGCTTCTTGTGTAACATGAGTTGGGGCTTCACGGGTCCTGGAGTCCAGCACTCGGGTAGAAACATGACCGCCAGGGCCAGACAACAGCCCTCGCTGGGCCCCTCTGTAGAGAGGAGCTGTGCTGAGCCTTTAGGGGTATGAGAGAAACCGGAGACCCAGCCCATACTCTCAAGGAGCTTATGTTGTAGTTGGGACGAGAGCAGAGCCAAATGAGAACTCAGAAGGACACTAAGCGGCACACCGACAAGCCCACAGCACTCTAGCCTTGTCCTGGGCGAGGAAAGGGGTGAATAAGGGCAGGTGGGGTCAGTCATGGAAACTTTCATAAAGGAGGTGAGTGTGCAGGAGGGGAGGGTCTTTTCCCTAGCTGTGGGCAGGTGGCTGGGGGCAAATACTAGAGGGTCCTATGTGCAGTTAAACAGCATTCCTTAGCTGCCTTTTTTGAACAGTCCTACCAGTTCCTTCCTGTAATGAGCATTGTCTTCAGGCAGTTTCAGGTTTGAAGTCTGAGGTACCGTGCTCGGTATTTCTCAGCCATGCCTTCTTAGAACCTCTGAAGAACAAGACTATGGGTTCTGGATCCATATTCATTCATAGGTCCTGTCCCTTTCACAGAGACAGTGGATAGGCCAGACTTTTCTCCCCAGGTAGGATTCTGTTCCAACTGTACCTTTTAAGGCATATGCTTTATAGCTTGCTCATGGTGTCTTCAGAATAAGTACAGGCTTAAAAAAAAAAAAAAACACCAAGGTGCACAGAGAGACTCCATTCTTACGTCTAGGGGTCTCTGTGCCTTTACAGCCCCTCAGGAACTGTGGTGTTGCACACTGTGTCCTAGTCTAGATGACCACTCAAATTGGGGGCAGCCATTCTGTATTGAGAAGTGTCTGGGATCGACTCCCGAGGCTGGCTAATATGGTATGCCACAGTTCATATGTTGTCCCTGCAAGGAGGTCAGCTTTGTAATGTTCTGCCTGTAGTGTTCTGAGCCTCCATTCTTGCCTGCCAAGCTGAGCTTCCAGGTGCTATTATTTTCTTTAAATAAATACCTTACAGCTGGTTTGTGGAACGTAGAGTTCTCATCTCAGGAAATACTCCAGTGTGTTTAAAAAAAAAAAAACCAGAAACCAGGACAAAACAAAACAGAAAAAACCTCATGCAGATGCTCATGGCCAAATATATGATACAAATAATGCAATGCCCTTGATATACTTTCCCAAAATTGACATACCTGAGTTGCATTCTGGCCCCATTGTGAGTGAGGTGGGGTTGGAGTAGCCAGCCCTTGTCTCTCTCTTTGTGTGGTTTTAAGTGGAGTTTTGTCCCCTTCAGGTGATGCATGAGAGCCATGAAATGGCTCTGCTCATGCAAGTAACGAAGTAGCCTGCAGTCATCCAGTAGAACTTGGTGTCTGCCTTTTAGACTGCCTGAAATTAGTAGTTTTACTGTAGGATTTGGTGGACATGGTAAGGGTGGCGAGTGTCAGTCACTTGGATCAACCTAGTCTCTGTAGCTGAGCACTGAAGTACTGTGGTGCCATGAAGGAGAGGGCCATAGGATATTAGCACAGCCAGTTACTCTTTCCTTGACTGTCCTGTTAAGGCTTCTAGGTAGGGTTAGCCCAAGAATCTTTATAAGGTGCCTCTTTTGCCCTTTTGGGGAGGCAGAGATGATAGGGAGAGGTGGACATTCTTCTAGAAAACAGGAGACTTTTAGTTGGGGAATATGTGTATATTGCTTCACCCCATTTTGAGTGAAGTTTCTGGGGGTGAAATTGCAGAATATTCAAGGTCAGAGAGTTTCTTGTATGAACCCAGGGGCTGGGAGGAGACGCCTGCTCAGCTGGTGGGTTAGCTGATAGCACCCAGCCTACCTACCTACCAAGATAGAGGCGGCTCAGATGTCACTGGGATTCACAGTGTCACAGGCTATCTCCTGGCCTAACCCTGAGGGAGTGTCAGAGCACTGAAGCTCCTGTGGGAAAGTACCTCTGCCATCCCCGTGTCCATGCCTGACTGTGGCAGCACAACCAAGAGAAAGTGAAAGGTGTGGATGGGAAGAGGGTCAGGGCCAGAACACGGCCTTTGGAGGAAAACAGTCCAGCCTCCTCCATTTACTGGCTGTGTGACCCTGGGCACATGACAGGCTAAGCCTCAATACCCTTCTTTGAAAAGGTGCATCATCCTATCTCACAGGATGATTCTGAGTGTTTAATTTGATAAATTGTGTATACAAGCACTTAGGACAGTGTCTGGTATGTTGTAAGTGCTCAATAAATGTATGTAGTTTCTCAAAATTATTTCAGTGGCTCACTGTCCTGCATCTGGGTGGGGTGTGCTGCTTGAGTCTCCTCTTCAGAAGGATTGAAAGGGCCTACTGGAATGAACAGCTCAGTGGGAAACCAATACATATTCCTGAAGTGCCTGCTCCAAGTCCTAAACCCAGCCAGAAACTTCAAAGAAGCATTCTTCATCAAGTGGCACCATGCACTTGAGCTGCAAGTGACAAAGCCCTCTCCCCAGCCTCAGCATCCATCTGGGCCTCGTTATCTGGGAGGTGGCTTCTTGTTTCAGAGTTGTGGGCTCAGAACAATTTTGTGTTTGTCTGAGTGATAGGCAGTGCCAGGAAGATTCTTCTGTAATTTAGTTTGTAAGTTTGCTGTCAGCTGAGGGCCTCCTTTCCCTCCTTTCCCTGGGTCCCCTTTTTTCCCTGTCCCCTGACCCCCAAAGCAAAAAGAAAGAAAAATTCCTGCCGAATCAAGTTAGAAACAGCCCATAGCCTAGTGAGATTGCCTTCCCTTCAGTTGGTAAATGATGTAGAAACAGGAAGTTCTGGCTTGGCGCCCGTAGCACATTGGTTACGGCATCAGCCACATACACTGAGACTGGTGAGTTCGAACTCAGCCCGGGCCAGCTAAACACCGACAACTGCATCAACAACAAAAAAATAGCCAGGCGTTGTGGCTGGTGCCTGTGGTCCCAGCTACTTGGGAAGCTGAGGGAGGAGAATCGCTTAAGCCCAAGAGTTGGAGGTTGCTGTGAGCTGTGATGCCATAGCACTCTACCGAGGGCGACATAGTGAAACTCTGTCTCAAAAAAAAAAAAAAACAGGAAGGGCTTCCCACTGATAACCCCAAAAATAACTGCCCAGAAATGCTGTCAGATGGGGCCAAGAAGTCACAGGAGCTTGTGCCTAGCTGCTGACCTGGAACATGGGGCTTTGTAGAGGGCTCGGTTACCTGTGCTGCTTCCAGGCTTCCTTCACTATAGCCCTGCTGCTCCATCTTCTTTTCCTCCTTCTGCCCCCACCCCCTTTCCTGGGGTCACTTCCTGATGCCATTCCTCAACTTAGCCCCTATCCCCCCCCAAAAGCAATTAAATTCACAACCTAATAAGGCAAAAGAATGAGGAGAATGTCTGCCTCCCAGTCTCTCCCCTAACAGGGTGCAGGCAGGCCCACTGCAAATTTGGAAAATGTTACAGCCGGAGTGACAACTGGCTGGGGGTGGGGGTGGGGGGGTGTGCAGCCATTTTCAAGAGTTGCTCATTGTTGGCAGCAGGCAGGACCCCGAGGGAAGGCCACCAGGTTTGTGCTTTCCAAATCACTCTGTTGACACCCTTCTAGCACAAAAAAGTGTATGGAAAGTAACAGCCTGAGTCAGCTGCACCTCCAGTTGTGGAATTTGTGTGCCAGGAGAACACAAAGTACAAACACTTTGTCGTGGGATCCCACTTGGAGACATCTCTCCTCTGTCATGGCTGAGACTGTGCAAATCCAAACACTTTTTACCTCTGAGATGAGCAGTTCTCTTCCCCTTGACTGTGCCAGGGTTAAATTAGCCCTGGTGTTAATTAAAACTTGTCAACACTTAGAGTGTGGCCCCCAGAAACCTGTCACCCCTCCTACATCATTATCCCAGGCAAATCAACACACTCTGAAGCAGTTTCCATCTAGGGGGAGGGAAGAGCAAGTCTCTCCTTGCTGAAGAGCCCTGGGGGAAGGGGGTGGCTGGGCCAAACCTACTTTATATTGGAAGGTCAAGCTTAGTAATTAACCTGAACACTTGGGGGAGGGGATGAAGGAGAAGGAACCTGGTATAGGGATGTGCTACATCTTTCAAATTGCTAATTATCAGCAAGCGTGAGATCATCCGCAAATACATCTAATTCTTTACCTTGTAATTAAGGTGCTCATTAAAGTAGAGGGAAGTTTTGTTTTTTAAAAAAGGAAAAAAACAAAACATAAAAAGCCTTTGTTTTGACCTGACAGGATGGCTCGGAACAGTGTGGGGACTCAAGGCACAGGACTAGTTTCCTGTCTTAAGAGCCCTTACAGGAAATTCATTGCAAACGATATTGGTGACCCTGCCAAGGAGGCAAACCTGGGGTGATGTCATTGTTCAAAGCTGTCACCACCAATCCTTTGGCCTTGGAGGAGGAGGGTTAGTGGGATTAAAAACTTAGTTTGTCAGTGTGTGTATGTCTGTGTATTTGTTTAGAAGAGATTAGTCAACTGAAAACAGTGGGAAAGAAATGGGAAGGGGGGAAGGCAGTCTTGGAAATACTCTTATCTGGGTTTAACTTTCCTTGTTTTTTCTAAGTATAAAAAAATCCTTTTACTATTTTTGCTCTTCAAAATGCTGCTGCTTTTTCAGAGACAGCCTTTTCTGAGTCATTTCCCATTTAGTGCTTTGAGTAAGTGGCTGTTATAGTGTGGTATCTGGGGCCCACATGGCCATGTAGTGAGTTGGGCTCTAGGTAAATTCTTTTCTTTTTTTCTTTTTTTGAAACAGAGTCTCACTTTGTCACCCTTGGTAGAATGCCATGGCGTCATAGCTAACAGCAACCTAAAACTCTTGGGATTCAGCAATTCTCTTGCCTCAGCCTCCTGAGTAGCTGAGACTACAGGTACCCGCCACAGCGCCTGGCAGCTTTTTTTGAGACGGGGTCTCGCTCTTGCTCAGGCAATCCACCCATCTTGGCCTCCCAAGTGCTGGAATTACAGGCATGAGCCACCTTGGGTAGCTGCTAGGTAAATTCTTGCTCTGTGATTAGGAAGTGTGGAAACTCAGACACTGGAATAGTTTGATATGTCTGTTTCTTCCAAAAAACCATTTTGGAAACCTACCCAATGTCAGCGACTTGGCACCTATAAGTTGTTAATCTTCCCATGTGCCTTCAGGAACCGTCTGGAGCGTCTCTGAGAAAAAGGACAAGCTTTGCATCTTGTCATTTTTCCTCTGGCTGGAAGTCTGAGAGGCATAAACACAGTCTTAAAATGAAAGCAACAAAAATAAACTCAAAGCAGCCCTGCATGAAGACATTAATGCAAAATATGTAAGCTGGCTTACTGTTTATATGGCAGAAGGCAGCGTAAGAAGATCCAAGCCTGGCTAAGGAGAGTTATGTCTTTTGAGGTGCCTGTTCCTTAGAATTCCAAACAAACTAAGGATGATTACTCAGATGAGGTTTTAAGGTTGGTATCTCATTTCATGCTTTGTACAGTTCCATTTTCTTTCTCTTTCTCTCTTTTTTTTTTTTTTTTTTTTTTTTTGAGAAAGAGTCTTACTCTGTTGCCTTAGAGTGCCGTGGCAAGTAGCTGAGACTACAGGCACCAGCCACACACCCAGCTATTTCTTTTCTTTTCTTTCTTTTTTTTTTTTTTTTTTAAATAGAGACATAGTCTCACTTTATCACCCTTGGTAGAGTGCCGTGGAGTCACACAGCTCACAGAAACCTCCGACTCCTGGGCTTAGGTGAGTCTCTTGCCTCAGCCTACCGAGTAGCTGGGACTACAGGCGCCCGCCACAATGCCCGGCTATTTTTTGTTGCAGTTTGTCCAGGGTCAGGTTTGAACCCGCCACCCTCAGTATATGGGGCCAGTGCCCTACTCACTCAACCACAGGCACTGCCAATGCCTGGCTATTTCTTTTTTCTTTTCTTTTTTTTTTTTTTTTTTTTTTTTTTTTTTGAGACGGAGCCCCTCAAACTGCCGCCCTGGGTAGAGTGCCATGGCATCACAGCTCACAGCAGCCTCCAACTCCTGGGCCCAAGCGAGTCTCCTGCCTCCGCCTCCCAAGTAGCTGGGACTACAGGCGCCAGCCATAACACCCGGCTATTTTTTGGTTGCAGCCATCATTGTTGTTTGGTGGGCCCGGGCTGGATTCGAACCTGCCAGCTCAGGTGTATGTGGCGGGCACCTTAGCCGCTTGAGCCACAGGCACTGAGCCTTGCCTGGCTATTTCTTATTGCAATTCTCCTTGCTGTTTTAGCTGGCTGGGGCCGAGTTCGAACCCGCCACCCTTGGTATATGGGGCCGGCACCCTACCCACTGAACCACAGGCGCTGCCCCTGACAGTTCCATTTCTTGATGGAACCAATGGTCTCTGAACTGCTAATACAGGATCAGGATACAGTTGGAGCACCCTCCTCCTGTGCCACTCCTAACATCTTAATAGCTTTAGAAGGAAGTTTGAGGGTTAAACAAGAGAATTGTGTAAGTTTGCTGTGATCCTGGATCCTGTGATTTATTAATGTTCTTTTTTCTTTTTTTCCGCCTCATTCAACTAACATTTACCCAGGTACTGTGTTAGGCTTGGAGATATAGCAAGAAAGCAATCCCAGGCTTATCCTTAATAGCAGTTGGATTCTGGAAGGAAAGACTGACAATGAATTAAATGATGGAAGTGAGCTGAGAGTGACTTGTAGATGCAAATGTGGTTTACAGACTTCAGTAGGCCCATTGACATTTCTGTCCTGGGTTTGGAAAGAATCTTTCCAGTATTTTCTGTCTGGGAACTCAGGTATTCAGGAGCCTTCCTTGTAAGTTAGCCTCCAGATGAGTCATGGATATTTGGCTCTTGGTGTGTGGTTTCATAGGCTCCCCAGGGCTGAGGAGTCACCATGGGATCCAGCTTTTTCTTTTTTTTGTAGAGACAGAGTCTCACTTTATTACCCTTGGTAGAGTGCCGTAGCATCACATAGCTCACAGCAACCTCCAACTTCTGGGCTTAGGCGATTCTCTTGCCTCAGCCTCCTGAGTAGCTGGGACTACAGGCGCCCCCCACAACACCCGGCTATTGTTTTGGTGCAGTTTGGCTGGAGCCATGTTTGAACCCATCACACTCAGTATATGGGGCCAGCGCCATACTCATTGAGCCACAGGTGCCACCCAGATCCAGCTTTTTCTTAGTTCTTGGCTTAGGACACATTGCTGGAAAGGCATGATAGATCTAGGCAAGAGGGATGCATCTCTTGGCCAAGGAAACCAGAATTTATAGGTGTCCCCCTATCAATGGCACCTGTAGAATTTCTATATGGGAAAAGCTTAGCTAGCCCACTGTGGTTTGAAGTGGATGGATCTTGGTGGGGGACTTGTGTTAAAGCTGTAAGCATGCTGTTTTTGCTTACATTGCTTGTGTATATGAGGCAGCTGGGGAAGAGGTGGTTGGTAGGGGTGGCAAAGGTTGTTCCTAGCCATTTTCTAGGAAGGTGGGTACCCTTCCTTGGGTTGCATGAGCTGCTGCTTGTTTCAGGAGCTACCTTGGTGCAGTTGATGCCACATTTTTGTGGTAACTACCAGGAAGCTGAGCCCATTGTTGCCTCAGGAAGTTGATGAGGTTAGCACCACTTTTTGATGGGTTATAGTACCAGGGCTGGCACCCTGGTTATAGACCTGGGATTTTATTCTTTGGGGACACTTTGAAATTGTAGCTTAGAATGTTGATTCACTAGCTTCACAAGCAAAAGACGTATTGGGTAGCTTGAATCAAGAGTTGGGCGAAGGAGAGAGGCAATTGCAGCCCCCTCCGCAATGTATGGAAACTTTAGTGTTTTTCTGATCTTTAGTAGATATAGCTATTCACTCTTAGCACTAGCTAGAAAGTGCTGGCAGCTGAAGAAGGTCATTCTTCAGGGGCCCTCAGAGCCAGTGTATCTGGTACTTCTAACATTTTCCTAACCACACCTTTCTCCATTTGCCCCATTCCAGCCTCCCAGCCTCACCATTTGGGTAGGGTGCCTGTAAAGAATGTCTCCTAGGTCCTCTAGGAAATTTTGTGTTTCTACTCCGGTATTGAGGATCACACTACACTCTGCACTTCTACCTGGGATCTTAGGTCACCTGTGGGAGCGGAGGAGCATGATGGGATGGAGGACAGAGGAAGTGGAAAGCCACACCAGCCACACACTGTCAGCTCTACCTGACAGTCCTTTTCAGGAACAGTGAGGGCAGGGTGGGTCTAGCCTGGCGTGTATCTTGTTGCTTGGGGTGGGTAATACTGTCATTTGGGCTAGTATGAGGGGAACGGATGTGAGTGCTCTTGGTCCTCTTCTCTTGGGCCTGAGGGACTGCAGTCCTATATTTATTGTAGGGCAGGTGACAAAAGCATATGAAGTAGTCTGGGTAGGGACTGGGGCAGGCATTCTCAGCTCCAGATGATTGTGGCCAGGTGGCAGTGGGGAGTTGGGACCTCATTTTCTCTTTTTCTTTTTCTTTTTCTTTCCTTTCTTACCATGTCACCCTCAGTAGAGTGCTGTAGCATCACAGCTCACAGCAACTTCAAACTCTTGGGCTTAAGCAATTCTTTTGCCTCAACCTCCCAAGTAGTTGGGACTACAGGCACTTGCCACAACGCCTGGCTTTTTTTGTTGTTGTAGTTGTCATTGTTGTTTAGCAGGCCCAGGCTGGGTTCAAACCCGCCAGCCCGGATGTATGTGGTCGGTGTCCTAACCACTGAGCTATAATCTCTGATCCCTGGGACTTCTTTTTCCAAAAAGCTAGAAATCTTGAGTTCTATGGGTCAATTCAACTTAAAATCAAAACAAAAAACTTACAGGCCATACAAAATGGGGCCTGTTTGGCACCAAGAGCTACCTATTTATGACCTCTGATCTTAGATGGTCTTGACTGTCTTTCTGCCTCTCCTTTACTTTCTCCTTTCCTCTTGACTGAGTTGCTGCTGCTTGACATAGTCTCACTCAGTCTCCCTGGGGTTGAGTGCCATGGCGTCATAGTTCACAGCAACCTCAAACTCTTGGGCTCAAGTGATTCTCTTGCCTCAGCCTCCCAAGTAGCTGGGACTATAGGTTCTCACCACAACTCCCTGGTTATTTTTAGAGATAGGGTCTTGCTCTTGCTCAGGGTGGCCTCGAACTCCTGAGCTCAAACAATCCACGTGCCTTGGCCTCTCAGAGTGTTGGGATTACAGGTGTGAGTCTCCACGCCTGGCCAGAGTCGTTTGTTACTGGAAAGGAAGAGAATCCATTTTCTTTTGCCCCATAGTGACAGATCTGATAAGGTGGTTGAAGTGAATGGTAGCAAAAAGAGTTTGCTTTATCTGTGGTTTTCCACCTTCTGGACTCTTCTTCCCCTTTTCCTATTACCATAGATAATTAAGAGTTGGTTACTCAAAATTTTTCTCATCAGGGGCGGCACCTGTGGCTCAAAGTGGTAGGACGCCAGCCTAATATGCCAGAAGTGATGGGTTCAAACCCAGCCCCGGCCAAAAACTGGGGAAAAAAAAAAAGGAAAGAAAATTCTTCTCATCATATAATTTTTCTTCTTCTTCTTTTTTTTTTTTTTTTTTTTTTTTTGAGACTGAACCTCAGGCTATCACCCAGAGTAGAGTGTAATGGTGTCACAGCTCACAGCAACTTCAAACTCCTGGGCTTAAGCGATTCTCTTGTCTCAGCCTCCCAAGAAGCTGGAACTATAGGCACCCACCACAACGCCCAACTTTTTTTTTTGATTGTAGTTGTAATTGTTTGGCAGGCCCTGGCCGGATTTGAACCCGCCTGCTCTGGTGTATGTGGTTGGCGCCTTAGCCACTTGAGCTACAGGTGCCACCCTCATATACTTATTTTTAGGATTTGGTTGTAGGTTTCCATGAACAGAAATAGTGGAAAGGTTTTTATTTTTGTGTTTGCTTGTTTTAGAAGGCCCAAAGCAATGCTTTCATACATAGGCAGCTATTCTGCCCACAAGGTAATGCAGTGAACAATGCCAACCTTCAGAATAAACTGCCAGTTCGAAATTTGCACCCAAATGGCAGATGTATAGAAATACTTCTTTAGGATTGATCGCTTAAGTTTAACTTAAGATATTAGCAATCTAGATTTTGTGACAGAGATCAATTCTAAGATCTCTGAAGAGAGGAAAGCCTGAACACAGCACTTCTTACTGATGAGAGAGTTGATAAATTTCAGGAGGATGGGATATAGTAGGTGTGCAGTAAATTTGTTGACTCTTAAAATAAGATTTTGACGCTTATCCCTGAGAAATAAATGTAACGTTTTTCTTTTCTTTTTTTTTTTTTTTTTGAGACAGAGCCTCAAGCTGTTGCTCTAGGTGGAGTGCTGTGACATCACAGCTCACAGCAACCTCCAACTCCTGGGCTTAAGCGATTCTCTTGCCTCAGCCTCCCAAGTAGCTGGGATTACAGGCACCCGCCACAACACCTGGCTATTTTTTTTTTTTTTTTGGTTGCAGTTGTCACTGTTGTTTGGCAGGCCCAGGCTGGATTTGAACCGGCCAGCTCTGGTATATGTGGCTGGTGCCTTAGCCGCTTGAGCTACAGGCGCCAAGCCTGTAACGTTTTTTCTAAGCTCCAATTGAGTCTCCTGTTAATTGGAGTAATGGTCCCATAGCCCTAATCAAACTGGATTTGGAGCAGTCTGTCTGGGAAAAGCCAGGAAGCTCTCCATAAAGGCATCGCCCTCAACCTTTTAACTTTTTTGGACTCTGTAGCCTCCACACTGGTCTGAGTATTTCCTGGCTTGATTGTTTTCTTAAGTTGGCCTTCAGTCCTTAGATGTTATTTGTGTGCCTAGAAATAGTTGGAGGAAAAATGGTTGTAATACTTTGCATTGCTCACTGCCTCTATGGAAACTCTGCAAGGGAAAGGACGTTCCACCCAGAAAAATAGCTGGGCTGAGGAGACTTCATTGTCCTGCTAGCCTATCACATTACTACACTACAGTGATTAGGATGAGAAAATTTCTAGCTCTCTTTGATTGTAATCTAAGGTACATTAGGGTGGGGACCAAAGTGATGGGAGTTCTCCTAGTGGGCTTTGCTGCTAGCCATATGGACCACACAGCAGTATTTGGTACATGAGGTTGTCTTTTTTGATCTATATTCTTTTTTTTTTTTTTTTTTTTTTTTTTTTGTGAACGTGGGACAGGAGTTGGCCGTGGGTTTGTTGCCGGGTTTTACACTTGGGGGGTTTGCTGCAACCAAAATGGACCAAAAACCATTTTTTGGTACATTTGGTTGTATTTTTTTATATATATTCTTTTTTTTTTTTTTTTTTTTTTTTTTTGAGACAGAGTCTCAAGCTGTCGCC